>SRMA01027020.1:134638-187494 GCA_007224835.1 Danionella cerebrum
TATATATATATATATATATATTTATTCATTTCACCCGTTAGTTGATTTATTTTTTTGTTGTTTATAAAAATGGGTTTTATTTGGCATTTTACTTGCCGTTTTTTTTTTTCAATTGAATAAAATCACATATCATATTTACTTTTTCATGTGACAAAAAGCTTTTAAGCTTGTTATACCACTGATGTGATATAAATTGATCATATAAATGGTCCCCGTATCTGTTGTTAAATTTGAGTTCCAAACTGCTATTCTTCTTTTATAGGAATAACTTTTTCCTCCATGTTAATTCACATCAACTCCATTGTTTCCTCCCATTGGTCCGAGTATCTATAACTGTCAAACTGTGAATAACAATAATTTATTTGTGTGAACATGTGACAAAGAAGAATGAATGGTCACCCCAAAATACATTATTTATGGACCCTGAGTGTCAGCCCAACCTGCTGAACTCAAACCGCCCCTGTTTCTTCCTTCTAAATTGGTGAGATTTCATTTAGGACTGAACAAAAGTGATGTGTTTTGCTTGCCAAACCTACACAAAAGACATGCAGTACGCATTTGATTTACATCCAAGCAACAACAGCAGTCGCCAGACACAATAAAGCTGATAAAAGGCACAAACATGTACCTTGAAATAAAGTTAGTCCATGCTTGACAACACAATGCTACGCTCTTCGTGGGTACACATGTTCCTCCTCTTGTCTCACCTCATGTCTGTGTCTGAATTTCTTTTGCATTGTGTTTACTGTATATGCCAATAGTGTAATATTAAACAAAACCAGTGTGTCCGGTGTCAGAATGATAGATTACGGCAGCCAGGCAAGGTCACCCCAGAGGGCCAAGGAGCCCTGTCTCACTCTTGCAGTTAACACTATATCCGTATTGTATGAGTGTCACCAGCAATCCAATGATTTATTGCTTGGAAGGGTCTGCTCAATTTTTTTCCTCTTCTCCCCTCTCTCAATGCCTTTCTTTTTCTTGCCTGACTAAATTGGACATTTTCTAGAGAAAGAGGCAAAAATATCCCAGCACATAGATGAGGCTGATCTGCTTGCTCCGGATGGGAGGAATATTTAAGCATGTAGGTGCGTCTGGGACATTGTTAACTGATTTTCAAAGCTGCTGTTTAGTAATGAGGAATCATGCGTGTGGCAAAGAGGATGACCACGTATCCCTGAGTGAATTTCACGAAACCTGTCAACAACTAGAATGCGTGACATTGCAATATTTATTGGACATTGGAACTTTTGAATATTTATAGTAATCTATTAATAACATTAAAATAAATGTGAAACTTACAAAAATGTATGTAAAATAGCAGAAAAATAGAACAAAAACAAATGCTACTACTACTTCAGTTTGGTAAGCCACATGCAAGCCTTGTGTTTACTCAAAGGTGCTCAGAATATTGGTAAAGAAACACAAAATCACTTCTCAACCCATCTCCATGCAATCAATAGTAAATAGTAACCTCTGGGGCAATTAAACCGATTGCATTCTTCTCAGTCATATATACATGGCATGTCTGGAGAGTTTGGTTCCAAAAGTGATATGAGCCATAAAAAAAATATAATTGCATTACATTTGAAAAAGCCCATAAACAATTTTCCATAAATTCACAATACTTGACATAATATACTCCTGGTTTGTCAGTTTTGTTCTAAACCACGATAAACGCCAGTCAATTTTTTTTTCAAAATACCATAAGTCAATAAATCAGGCACATTGAGATTTTCTAGATTTAAAAAAAAAATCCAAGCATAAATTTTCAATTGTTTTATAGTCATTCCATGAAATGGAACATAATTTTCCAGTTGAATAGTCAATAAAGTCCCAAAGTAAGTGGCAGGTGAAAGGAGAGGGACACAGACTCGGTTCGAAGCAGTGAGTCCAATATCTGCTGATGGGTTCTGACAGTGTTTTTGTTATTGTATTTTTGACATGTAAAAAAAAAATAAAAAACTGTTATATTGATGCCTTGGATGTACGGTGTTTTGTGATATTAATAAGACCATGGAGATAAAAAAACTTATTTTAAAAGAAATCTTAAAATATTGTATATTGTAGTGGATGATGAGAGAGACAGACTTACTGACATAGTTCAAGGCTGTTTAGGGCTTTTTTTTTAAATAGGTGCACAATAAATAAACAATTCAAAGTCAATCAGGTAGAAGATTATGAGCAAACCACACTGCTGGGAAGTGCACTGGCGAGTTCTCCGGGGTGCCTTCACTCCGCTCATTCCAATAACGTGGTTTCCAGCCAGAGGTATAGGATCTTCTGTGGCTGGTTTCCTTGGCAATCCCCGGACTTCGAGCTATGGGCCCTTCTTCAGGGCCCGACGCCTTCGGGAATATGGATGGCCAGAGGACTCCAGAAGGCTTCTGTCGAGTAGGGGGTACCCAGTATATGCCTTCACTATATGCGTTCAGTGTCATTTTTTTACATCTGAAATAACATACTCAATTTTTTAGCTAATTTCCAAAGATATTTGTGCAAACCCTTAGTTAATCTGTTAAACTGATAAAGATGGATTAGGTTTTTTTTCTCCCTCCCCAAATCTCATTAAAGGGCTCATCTTCACCTTGCCTACATCTCATTCCAGAGTTTTTCAACACAACAATGTCAGAGAGGAAAAAGAAACTGCTGCCGCGTGTTTCGATTTTAATCTCCATCTTCTGGGACTCACAGCTACATTTCTATGTTCTTCTGCAATTTACATGTTAAATTCTGTAAGCCCTAGGTAGTTTGTGTGGGAACAGTAGGCGGTGTCGTTTGCAAATGTTCAATGAATAATTTCATCTCAATTAGGAAACCAGGGCAACACAAATCTGCCCTTTAGCCCAAAAACTACTGTTTCCACTTTCTGTGTGCGTCAAAGCCCATCTGATGCCAGCATCTGCAATACAGGAAATGCTTTTTTAGTTAATTAAACGATGCATATACAAGGGAAATAAATAATATGAGCATATGCATCATGTTTGCAGACTTAGATTAAATTGTAAACTACATTTCATGTGATGTAAACATCATGGTCACCAATGTGGATTAATATTCTGAGAGGGAGGAAACAACTATAGGAAAATGCACTGGGTGTGCAAATAGCAAACAAATACAAATGCTTTCATTCAGTTCCACTGCAACTGGTCAGAAGTTATAGAACCCAATGTGGCTGCAAACACACTTTCCGTTTTATCTTACCAATTTCACACGTCCTTACTGGTTCAGCAGTGGTGGTACTGGAGGAGGGCAAAATCTATAGCCCATGTCTTGAAAATCAAAGCCCAGTTTCACTCCAATTCTAGTGAATTCTTGAAGGCCTTTTCCTGGTAGACCCGGATCTTTTTTTTTTTTTTTCAGGTGGACCTTGTCCTTTTGTTTCAAAACTTTAAAGGATTAAGATAATTTTGAAAAGCTGCAAACTAGTAGAATATGCCATCTACATTAGCAGAAATACATTTAACACCTCACCTTGAAGTCAACGGAATGTCAAAGAAAATACATAAATCGTGGCGAAATTAGATTTAAAAAGAAAATTCGATGAGCTCTTTATCTGAGCAGAACTGCAGCTTCTCCACATTCCATGTTTTTTTTTTATTTATTTTTTTTTTTTTTACAGAAGGTGAAGCTGAGTGGTTAGGAAGGCTGTTTTAATCTCTGGCTCATCTCCATTAATAATTCAACAGGTTTGCTCTCTCCACTGGACTCATTAGGGCCAAACGCTGCAGAGTCTCGACCCAGCAGATGGCTGCGAGAAGTAATCTTCACTTCACTTTAGGGGTAGTTTTATGTAAAAATAGTAGTGTTTTAAACTAGTGATAGCTATAAGAGGTTTGCTCTTCCGGTTAATGAGCTGATGAAACTTTTTATTAATGAATTTATTAATTCAGCTGGTGATTGGCTCATTTGATCATTTGGTTTGACAAGAAAACATGTGAAAAATATTTTGTGTCTATTGAGAAGAAACCCCAAAAAGTCAAATTAAGTGCTAACCTTAAACATGCGCTTCCAATCAGGGATTGCTAGTCTTGTAGACAAGACCGTCTTGACCGAGACTAGACCAGAGAGTATCGAGGCCAAGACCCAGCCGAGATCAGAGAATACCAAGACTATGATTGCCCAAGACCAAGTCTAGATTAAAGAACACACTTTGCACACTAAATTCTGAAACGTTGCAAATTTACGCAAAAATATTTAGTAATAGTTTTTTTGTTTATATTTTAATTCAATGCATAAAATTCGCCAAAATACACACACAAAAGCAAATGCCATCATTAAGCAGTGAAGATTAATTTCTGATTTCTCTTCTGCAAAAAAGAAAAAGAGAAAGCAAAATACTGAGTTTAGCTGATCCTGGGAAAAAATCCTATAATATATATATATATATATATATATATATATATATATATATATATATATATATAATTTGATGAATGCACTTATGGTTTGATTTTTGTTCTTAAATTAAAATCACCAGGACACATGTGCGGCTGAGACCAGAGACAGCCGAGAATGAGACGATACCGAGACGTGACAAGACCAAGACCAGTCTCAAACACTAGTGATTGAAAGCTGTCCAGCCCTGATGCAGGTCCAAATCATGAAGTTTCCTCCACCATACCACCATCTTTTGATGATCATATGCCATGGAGATGTAGTGCTGTGCATCAATCTTAAAACATTTTGTCAAATGTCTCTTCTGCCAACATGAGGAGTCCAGCAAAGCTCTTTCTGGTGGCCAGTGACTTCCTTTGTGAAGTCCTGTCTTGAATCCATTGTTTTTTCACTGTTTTATGTTGACCAGACCTGAAGATCTTTGCTTAATCCTCACTGGGCCCACTGGGACACAATTAATCAGGTCGGGATCAGGCTTAATTTCTATAATAGATTCAGGGCTTGGTCATGCACTCCGTACGTAGTAAGTGCGGCCAGTCATGTGATGCATTTAGATTGGAACAAGGGAAGCTAAAAATTGATGATGAGTAGCCCAGTGTATGCAGTAATTTTCATTGTACAACTTCAAGGTACAATTGGCTTAATGACTAATGTAAGTTAATGGCATGCTCTGATCTGATTGCTCCTCCCAATACACGTTATGAAAACATTCCTTAAAACTGAGAAATAAGATTGTCACATGATATTTCATTTAATCATGAATTGAGTTAAAACGAATAAATGGCTAGTTCTTGAAAAGCTGTTTGCATAGTTGTGTTTTATATTTAAAATGGTACTTTGCAGATTCTCTTTTGTTGAGGCATCATTTACTTGCACAGAATAAAGTACCAAAGCTTGAAGGATATTTATCAGTCAAAGTCGCTGTTGTCCACACCTCCATATTTTCCATCTTTACGATGGTTGTAGAAAAAGTAAACCCTTAAGTTACTGGAGTCATTCATATATTAGCACAAGACCTATGAGGATTTGTGCTTGTTTTCAATAAAGACGGAAATATCAGAATTATTTTGTGTTATTATGTTAGATACTTATTTGTTATTATTAAATTAAATGGTTTTACTCAAGTATGTTCCATACTTTGGTGCAGGATTCTTAAAAGCAATTTCGCAATGTGTTGTTTTGGGAAATCCAATATTGGATTATTGGAGCAATGTATTTGGTGCTTAACAAAATAAAGAAGTCAGGTACAGCGTTTGTGAGTGAGTAAAAGGATTTTAAAATCGATAAAATCTGCAGCCAGGAAGGTTGACTGGAGTGATCAGATCATTGGCAACAGCGTTGACAACATCACTCTAGCTTTTTGCATTTGGCAAGATTTATCATTTAAATACAATACACAACGAATAAATATGTTACTTTTGCATTGTTGCTCAATTAAATGAAATACATTTTTTCCCTAATAATTTTACTGTTGAAAGTATGCTTTGATCACATGATGTTAAGCATAAATAGTATTGCCCCACTCTTGGCTAAAGAAGATCACGGAAACCCTTTGCTTTTATAGGATCTCATTTATAGAATCTCTTATTTTTGTGCCTCTTCAGCCACCAAAGTCATTCATAGCTTCAATAGTTTGATGTCAGGACTTGCCTTTGTGAGCATAAGTGGTGGGTATGAACGGGTAAGGCTAGCTGTCCTACTCGGATGTGTCCGTCCAGGTTTGCCCCTGCACTCCTCACTGCGACGCGGGAGAGTGAAATCAGATTTGGACAGGGTGAGGAACTGGGTTGATTAGGTAACCGAAGTTGAAACTCATTTTAAAAATGGCAAAAAAGTAAAACTAAAGCAGAGATGGATGGAAGACCGTGTTGATCACAACACAAAACAATGAAAAAAAATGTAAGTTGATTATCTGAAATATTTTAAACAAAATATTAGAAGCCTGGGGCTTTCTGAAGATTTTTTCACACTACTTTACAATTTGCTCTAATAAATAACCTTTAAAACGTTTTTTGTGGCAATGCTTGATATTTATTTTAGTACAACCCCAGTTTCTTTTTCTTTTTTTGAGTATATATATTTTTAACTACAGTACACAAAAATTTTACAAAAAAAAAAAAACAGGCGAACCTCTTTTAATAACACTTTACACTGTTCCAAGCACTTTTTTGTGCTTGTTTTTGTGCCGGAACTTTGAAAAAAACAAACCATATCACAGGTCTTGTACTTCTACTCCTTTCTTTTCTTTTCAGCTGATGTCACCAATAGGGTTTCTGTAAAAAAAATGAAAGACAATTGCACATTTTACCTTGCAAATAATGTGACATAACTCTTAGTATTACATACACACACGCACGCAAACACACACATATATATTAAATATAATATTATACTATACATTATATTTGCAATCAAAATTAAACAAAAGGTGAGTTGCATCATGCTTACTTAATTTATTAAGGCCTTTTTTAACGTGGAATCCAAAATTTCATCAGTTTTCTGAGAACACAACCAAATATTCCTTTGTAAAACATAACTTTAATAACAGAGGCCTAAAACAATATCTGATAATTAATATAAATATTGAATCAACTATTCCACAAACGTTGATTGTTTTCTTAGGACTAACAGCAGTCGTAGATGTACATGAGGCTGATTTGTTCATTTAAATGAAGCTCTCTTTTCCTCAGCAGCTCCTGAAAGTTTTCTCAGGCACTTAGAGAAAGGACAGAAGCCCGAACCTAAGCCTGGGCTCTGTGCCGCCATGAACGGGACGTCCCGAGAGACAGAGATGGAGAGCAACATTAAACCTTATCAAGTTTCCTCATGTAAATATTTCAAAGCCTTTGCCTTTTATTCCACTTGGATGGTTGCACCAGTGGAAAAGTGAAATGCTAAATTTTAATATTGCTCAATTTTTAATGGTTGATAAATTATATGCTGCTGGAATGGCGGGGTAAAGTAATTGTTAATAGATCAGGGGTATTTGCAGCAGAGGATGGGGATAAAGCATCCGAGCACTGTAAAAGATGACAAGCTTAAATAATGCAGGGGAGTCTGAGCCGTCACATAATTGACCTAAAATATGTCGCCGGGTTGAATCTGCTGAAGCGTGAGAGCGGATCGCTTCACGTTAGCGATGCTTGCTCACTGTCCTATTAACTTTAATGCTCTTTTTCTGATGTTTAAGATGTCTCAAACACAGGCTAAAGCTCACTTAATACATTCTCAAATTGACTCGATCTGTGTAATAACAAATAATTCTGTCTGCGTTCCACTTCTATTAGAGACTGAGACTGTGGTGCTGAATTCTGAATGAACGCTGGAGCTTTCCAAGCGGCTTCGATTTTATCTCGTGCACTAGAAAATAGATTTAGGAGACGTTCTGTGGCCAGCTATGTTTCTCTTTTTGATGCTTAGTATTTCATTTGGATAGTTCACACAAGAATAAAAAAAATATGTATAAATAGAGTTGTGCTCAAAGTTTAAATACCTTGACAAAATGTTTTCACATATAGCTGGGTAATATAACTGTGTTTACTCAATCATACTGACAATGGAAACTTTCCAAATGACCCTTACCAAAAGATTTACATGTCCAAGCTCTTAATATGATGTATTCCCCTCTTTAACATTGTTACGACTCATTTTAATGGGGAGGAGATGTGTAGGTGGGATTTTAAAAACTTACAACAAACACAATCGAATCAGTAAAAAAAGTTACAACTTTATCATTAAAGAACAGACAAACATTTAAGAGAGAAAGTGGCTTAGGCGGAGAAAGGCCAAAATAACAAACAAAACCCACTACAAAAATAAACCAACCCCCTAAATTCCCTAAAGGACAATTAATGTAAAACACATCACAACTTCCCTAAACTTCCTAACAAAAAATACAATAGTTCAAAATAAACTTAGGTCTACCACCACATTAGCCAAACAATAACTCATACAAAATTAAAGAAAGACTATTAAGAAAACTCAGATCTTACGCGAAGAAATTCAACTAAACATTAACGAAGGTGTGTTGCTGACGGAGCTGGAACCCGGAGCTCTGTACCGACCGCGGTGACAACCAGACTGAGCTCTCCAATCGGAGAAACTCCGCCTCTTTTGAACCCGTGGCACTCTGTCCTGCACCAATCAGTAGTGATGCACTCCAATCGGGAGGGAAGTCCCAGGTGACCGCAATCGCACACCTACTGAAGATACAACATAACCAAATAAACTCAGAAACAATTTAAATCAAAATTAAAGTGACCCAAGGCATATAACAAACATCAATGGCATCCTGAAGTCTCTTGAGGTAGTTGTCAATGGGGTTCTTTATCTTCTCTGTTGGTAAACCAGCCTGTTATTCTTGGTAAAAAGCCTCAAAATCTTGAACATTCTTGCATGAACTACATGTTTGAGTTTTCCCCAGAGTGCTTCAATGACAGACCCACTCCAGAACAAGGGGACTTGGCGTAAAAAAAGGACAAGGGGACTTGGCCTTGTGTTTTGGATTGTTGTCATGTTGGAACGTCCAGTAACGTCCCATGCACAGCTTCTGGGCTGATCCTCCAGTATCCTTTCACAACATGCTGCATTCATCTTCTCATCAATTTTTACCAAGTTTCCTGAGCCTTTTTAGCTCACACATCCCAAAACATCAGTGACCCACCTCCGTATTTCACAGGGGAGATAGTGTTCTGTTCATCGTAGGCCTTGTTGACTCCTCCAAAAAATTATGTTCTTTTCTCTTCAAGTGACTTCAAGAGTTCAACCCGTTTTTCTTCAAGTGTCTCCTCATTGTGCTTCTTGAAACAGCCATATTTTTTTCCAGAGTGCCCCATATTTCAGCTGACAATATTTATGTTTTTCATTTTTTTTTATCCCTTACAATTTTGTCTGGCAGTTGTTGCAGCATTTCTGTTGGTTCACTCACTTTCCACTTTGAACACCACTGCTTGGCTTTACCAGTTCCTTGGGTATATTTTTAAATCCCTTTCCTGCTTTCTACATTTCCCGTTGATCTTTGACGGCTCTTTTGGCTTCCACATCGCTCAGGTTTCAGAAATCTCAGTGTCCCACTGGATGATAGAGGCAAGGGTCTATCAGGAGCCCAGAATGAGCCTGGGTTCGAACGTACGGTGTGCTGCTTTGCTTGGATACATCTGAATAGACCCTACCTCCCTCCAATAAGTGGATAAGGGGAGGAAGGTGGCAGCGATGAAGGTCAGGTTAAATGACGACCTTGGTCTGGAATTGAACCAGAGTTTCCAATCAATGTGGATTAAAAAAAAATAAATAATAATAATAATAATAATAATAATAATAATAATAATAATAATGGCTCATTTTGAGATGTTTAGCTAATTATGTTTATAAGCTGAGGGAACTGCTGCTTGATGTCCAGTGAAACATTCTTTTCCTCTTTAAAGGAACGTCAAACCTCTGTGCCACTCAACTAAAACTGGTTATTGCACTTGATACCAGGCCTCTGCTTGTTACCAGTGTTTCCAGCTCCTCAGTAATAAAAGTAGCTAGTGCCTGGCCCAAAAGTTGCTATATGATGTCACCGTCTAATTTGCATATATATCAAGTGACGTGCGTGCCATAAACCCCCCCCCCCCAATGTTTTTTTTTTTTTTTTTATCAATACCAATAAAAAAGTCTTGCAAGTGCACGTATTTCATGTCTTTATTACATTAACACACATGGAATTATAAAACAAACATGTAATACTAAATAAGATTAAATACTAATTAAAACAATGAGAAAGGAAAGTTTTCTATGCCACTCAGTTTGGCACAAAAATCATTCTTGCAATATGCTCTTCAATCTTCAATCATCCCCAAAAAATGGCTTTAACACAATACAGCCAAAGCTAAGTGTCACGGAGGATCCCACGCAGACGGAGCGAGGTGAGTGACTGTGTGAGTGAATAATATATTTACAGCTAAAAAAACGTAATATCTTTTATTTTAAGAGTTTATTTTAGAAAGCGATGATTTAAACCGCTGTCCTTCTCCTGACATACGCCAACCAGGAATTCTCGACAGCCAATAGGGTGTTACGCTTGCGCATTTCAAATTCAATTGATGATTCAACACTTAAAAGAGACAGACAGACAGAAGTGGTTTCTCCGTCTGAAGAGCCCGTAAGCCAGAATGGAAAAAAGACCCTGAAAGTGGCCATGAACACCAGGAAAAGTCACTAGATTTGTCGCTATTCGTAAGGAAGTCATAAAAAAGTTGCTAAATTGGCAACACTGCTCTTTAGCTCTGAGTTTTTTTTACTAGATAACTTGGTTTTATCCAAAATTAACATGTTAAATAAGTCATTGAGAAGTTTGTTTGTTTGTTTTTTTTGCGTTCATTACGACTTTAAGCGTTATTCAGTGTAAAATAATCTGTTAGAAGCTGTAGGTTGTCAACTTTAGATTTCCTTCATTCAAGCTGTAAGGTTGTTATAGGTGTGGTTATTGTTCACCCCTTGGAGCTGGAATTAAAAGGAGCAACCCTTCTTAATTCTTCAATAAATCGTAATTCTTCAATCTTGTGAAATGTTTTAATAAATATCAATATCAACTGTTGCCCTGCAATGCACTGGATACATATACCCCGCCTTTTGCCGGAAGTGCACTGGAGTTAGGTATCAGCTGAGTAACTTGAATAAATCTAATATTAGCCAAATCAGATTTTTTTTCTGATATTTTTTGAATCTTCTTTACTTCTCCTTTCTACCCTTCAATTAAATAATGCTATTACTTCAATTACTTTGCACTGTGACAAATAGAATGGAGAGAGAGAGAGAGAGAGAGAGAGAGAGAGAGAGGCTGTGCTCACTAAAACAGACATCATTAAGAAGGGTGGCCTGACTATTTCATGCACTGAAAAATTTATGAATGTGGACACAGAGGTCATGGGGACACGGCTACCATTAAAACAGCCCAGCACCCCATTTCTACCCGCCCCCAAGCAGCTGAAATAATCCTCACTTCTGCCTTAACCCTGTGTTTGTTCCAAGTTCAATTCAAGTTTATCTGTACAGCGCTTTCTACGCCATCTATAATTCAGAAAATCCTGCACATTTCCCATGTATGTGTGTGTGTGTGTGGATAGATAGATAGATAGATAGATAGATAGATAGATAGATAGATAGATAGATAGATAGATAGATAGAGATAGATAGATAGATAGATAGATAGATAGATAGATAGATAGATAGATAGATAGATAGATAGATAGATAGATAGATAGAGTAGTGAGGTCAATTTTAACTCATGATAAGGAAACTATTTAAATTGGGGAGGGGGGGGGCAGAATGAGCGACCATGTGACAGAACTCTGATCACATGATCAAGGTGGAAGTAAATACATGCAAAAAGCTATGAAACAATTGGAAAGGCAGAAAATGAATATAATCCATATTTCTTTGCACACTTATGGAAATACGAAAAAGAAAAACTGTAATCGAGTAAAGTGAGTACATTTATTTTAATACGTTAAATATTTCAAATCAATCTCATGCAGTAACATGCTAATTCTGACAGCTCTGCATAAATATGTATATACGTACGGTCCGAAATGGTATACATATTTCAATTTTTCAGGTAATTTTTGTCATTGAATCTGTGGGTAAATATGCACAAAAATCTTGCAGACTTCATCTAGATCGGTCCTGCTCATTAGTGATGGAAAGAGATGTAAATAGAGACTGAGAGAGAGAAGATGAATAATGGGAGTCAGTCATAGTTGCATGTAATGAATTACAGAGCTCAGACCCTAACCAGCCTAACATTTTATAGGGGTTGCACTTTTCTCCATGGCAACCAATTATATCATTATTCTGGCATTTACCTGGACACGATGATTCACGGCCGCATCCCGTCTCTGGCATAATTCATGGACAGGCCTAAAGTAAAATATTCCTTCTTGGCTAACTTGTGTCCAGTAATTAAGACTTCTCTGGCTGTTGTCCTTTCGATTGGGAGCAGCTGTCTCTATTAAGCACTGGGGAGTATGGGATAGCTGATTATTCTGCCATCACCAGCGCCTGGCCTCCTTCACTTGGACCCCAGCTCTATTTTAAGACCTTCTGTTTGTCACCACAAATGCCATGTAATTTGTTATGCGCAGAAATATGATGAATTTGTTTCTTATTTAGCATGGTAATGCAGCACTTTAAATGGCGGGGGAAAACGAACTTAAAGGCCATTTAAACAACGAGATTTTACAATTTATATATTACTGGCATATAGTTGTACAGGCAAACAGGAATTTTCTGCATATTTACTCACTGATTTAGATTCAAATTTCTTTTTTGATTGATATAACTATTCATCAAATAATATTGTTACATTTTAAAAATAGATTTTTTTTTTCCTAAAGCGATTACACAGTTTTTTTTCTTGGTTTTTTAGAACCTTTTTTTTCAGGAGCTGAGCTTGTTTAAATTTAAATAAAAACAGCAGTATTATTAATAGAATTTATAATAATATTTATTATTATTATAACAATAAACACCAGCAACATCACTAATAACAAAATAACAACTGTCACAACAATAAGGTTAAGGCAGTGTTTGTTTTAGATGTTTTGCATTGTAGTTGTTTTTAAAGAAAAGTTTACTGACAAAAAGAAAACAAGTTCTTTTCTGAAATGTTTATTTTCCTAACATTTTTATTACTGTGCCAGCACTGTTTATGGTTGTTGTATTATTATAATATTTTTTTATTACAATTTATTATACTGCTGTTTTATTTAAACGTTTAAACAAGCTCAGCTGCTAAATATATTCAGGAAAAAATAATATTACGAGGGGAAAAAAGTTAAAAAATGGTAATTGCTTTAAAAAAAACAACATTTTTAAAAATGTAAATATTATTATTTGATGAATAGTAGTAATCAAAAAGATGAACGCCTGAGCAATCACACTCTAGTAACTGAATATATTTCTATTGAACCTTAAATTGACAGAAATCTATTATTTGTACTTTTTATATGAAGTTAGGAGTATAAAAAAACACATACTATTACAAGCCTTTAGTTCACCCTTAGAAGTCTGGGTCCTTTTTGCTACTTTATTTACTCTAATAAATTACCTTTAACAACTTTTTGTGGCAATGATTAATTTTATTTTTTAGTACAACCCATATTTATTTAAAAAAATATATAGTTAAAACAAGCTGAGTATTAAATGTTATTTTTCACTGCCAAAAATTGACAGGGAACCTTTTATGTTCTGTAACACAAATTAATTGCTGAGATCAAATGAAAATTCACAAATCCCCCCCAAAAAGCAAAAACAAGATCAACACAATGTGAAAATGCATTTGAAAAAACAGATGAATCTCTCCTAAACCTTAAACACTAATCCAAGCACTTTTTGTTCCTTTGTGCCAGAACCTTAAAAAACACAAGCCCATATCACAGGTCTTGTACTTTCAACGTTATCCCTTCATTTCACCACTAGATGGGACCAATTTGGGGTCTGTAAAACAAATTGAAAGATGATCGCGCATTTTAATTTGAATTATCCTATTATCTTATGCGTCATAACTTGTAATGTTTGAAATAAAAAAAAATAAATAAAACTAATATAGTTTTCTAAACGTTTTTCAAAACAGGCACACGCACCGGGGGATAATTTACAGACAAATTTCACTTCTAATTGGAGAATACCGAAGTTCCAAAAAATAATCATTCACACCATTCTTATTCTTGAGAGAGAGAGAGAGAGAGAGAGAGAGAGAGTGGAGGAGGGTGGGGGGGTTGTACTGGGGGCGTTTGTGGCTCCCATCCAGCAGGTCTCCAGATCTAACAAAGAGGTGTGTGAGTTCCTCTGAAGGAAATAATGGCTGTGGCTGGAGACAGCAGTGAGCCGGTAACGACTCCACTCTCTGGTCTGTTCAAGAGCAGAATGACAAATAACTCTCTAATAAATGCTGACCCACATAACATCATTTGGTGACAGCAGAGGCAGCTTTCTGCCAGTGTGGACGACACCTCATCTTCTTTCTGGGTCATGCGGTCCATACACTTACACACATATGATCAAATGAGCAGATCCTCATGCACACGCAGGCAAACTGAGCTCCGGCTTCAGGTGCCAATAGTGGATCCACTGTGATGGGTTCGAGCTCAAATCTATAGCCATTTATTAAGAAATAACCGTCGCTTTAAAATGAAAATCAATTGTTATTACATTTTGTATTTTTATCAAATTAAGTAGAAAATATTGCACATATATATACACACACAATCTCACTATCTATCTATAAATGCACACAAATCTAACAAGCACATCTATAACATTAACGTAAAGCTTACACTTTAATTCAGCCATCGTGGTTAAACTTATTTAAAATAGAATTGGTTAACTAATTCAAACAACAATTTGGGGAAACTGAGCTGAACTTTAATACGTTTAACAGGAAATTGAAGTAAAAAAGTAGAAGTGGAGGTAATATTTCAGATTATCTGCTCAACCATAATTTATCGTATAAGGAAGAAGTCATGACCCTTGGAACTACAAGATCTGTGATATGGCTTGTGTCTTTCAATGTTGTGGCAAGAAGTTTGCATGTTTTTTTTAAATAAAGTTTTCACATTGTTTGCTTTTCGGAGAATTGATTAATTTTCACTTTGTCTCAAGACTTTAAGTTTTTTGTTACAAAACATAAAAACAGTTAATTTTTGCAAAACAAAAAAAAAGACAAAAAAATAAAAAAATTGTATCAAGAAAAAAATTATTTATTCGAGCAAATTATAAAATAGTAAAAAAAGGCCCCAGACGTCTGAAGATTAAACAGTATAAAACTAATATTTAAAATGCATGTGACAGGTTTGATTTGTTTTGTTTTAATCTGAGCATCCAAAAAGGTAGACATTTTAAATAGCTAAATAGAGGTAAAATCGTTTTAGGAATGATACAATAATATACTTTTATTTTAATTCAAAAAGCCTAAAAAACTTGTGCATTATACTGTTTTCACTATGAAGTGCTGCATGTCATGTTGTAGTAAATGTTTGACAAACGAAAACAGTTAATTTAGCAAGTACATGGTTCTGTTTGAAATGAATAAATAATGTGACTAAACATCCGAAAGCACAGATTTGCTTCCAAAGTCATGATGGATGAGCGGGCCAGGCTGACAGCTAATATAAATGACAACAGCGACTCTTCTGGCACTGCCTCCGCATCAGAGTCATTGTACCACAGAGTGCGTAATGACTGTAGGCTACAGTGCGCAGATGTTTCCGTGGCGACCCGGGGTGCGACTGTACTGGCAGCTGCCTGGCAACCACCGGGGCCCCCACATACATGAGGGAGAGGGGCCAGGCTCATTATGAAGGATGGCTCTGGTGCGCACAGGCCGGGGGGAGGCACTTTAAAACATATACCATATGCAGTCAGGATAGAAGTCATTTATCAGGGTGGAAATACTATTTTTTGCACCTCAGGTCCCTCCTCTCCACTCACTCACCCCCTCCTCTAGCTCTTGCCTTCTCACTGGGAGATTTGACAGCTTTCAAGAGGCAAAAATTTCATCTCAAGTGCCGAGCGGCCCCTTCGAGTGCTCCATCTCTCTTGTTTTCTAAAGCACCAGCGACTCAGTGAAGATCGTAACGTGCCTCCATGTAGATTACGGTTCACCTGAAGTGAACAGACAGAGCGAGCACGTTCTAATGAGGTCTCGCAACCAGGGATTGGGCCTCTGCTCAAAATACAAGGAGGAAAAGGCACTCAGCAAATCGCATCATTTGCAAGTGATGGCAAAAATGTGCCGCTATTTGTTTTGGCACGTCAGAAGTAATGTGCTTTAGAAACCTGCAACAGGCTCATGAACTCGGTCGGGTCATCTGTTATTCCTAATGGTCTAATTGTTCTGCTGGCAGACGTAAAAAATTAGAGCCACTTTGCGTCATTTACCAAAATTCCTAATTAATTCAAAAGTGCAACACAGGCTGTAGAGGAAAGATGGCGTCTGAAAAATGTCCTGCTCCCCTCGTGCTCCATTTGTCTGGAGCGTCGGGTAACAGCGGCTTTATCCCAAGCAGCAGGAGCTTTAATCAGGGTAAGTGGCAGGCAGTGTTTCTCTGCAGGACGAAGGCCTCTTATACATCATGCTACTCTGTCTGAGCCACACAAAACACCAGCCAATTGCTTAAACTTTCATAAATTAATAAATACATGAAATTCTAAAGGTGCGTTCACACCTGTGCTTGATCCAATGGCACTGATTTAAGTGTTTGGACATTTGCATACTTTTTACAACCAAAATTCAACCTCGGGACATCATCTGCATCACTCAACAAATGCATTTCTTAAAAGCAGGCAGAGAACTGGAGATTAGTGTTTTTAGCAATTTACTCGATGGTTTGTTTGAATCACACACTATTTCTATAAGGCTCAGCACGTCTTCACAACAAGTTTGAGAGAAAACCCTTCGTCTAGTTAGTCAGGTGCTCATAGAAAAGGTTCCAGCTAATAACAGAGGTGCTTTTAGAGGAAGTGTATTTTTTTAGTTTTAAATTAAGCATGTAAGTAGTGATGTGTCGTTTTTGAATGACACACCATTTTCATTCTGTGGCGCATCGTTGTGGGTATTTCAATTGTAGCCCGCTCATAAGCAATAGCAAAAGAATGAAAGGGCTTTTCCTGTTGCTCAATTGGTAGAATACAAAGGTCGAGGGTTCTAATCCCAGGGAAAGCAAGAACTTGCAAAAAATGTGTTCAATCATTCAAATGTAAGTCACTTTGGAAAAAAGCGTCTAATGTAAATGAAACGACTCAAACAAAAAAAGAACAAATCTTTTCAGTTTACGGCTCATGCTGCATTGGATAACATTACAGAGCGGTTATGTGACAAAAGAACAAAATGATTCGAGAAATTACTTAACGTTGATCAAATTAATTAAAAAGGAGTCTTGTCGGACACAAGGTAAGGTGAATCAGACTAAAGACCCAAGTACACTTAAGTAATTTTTTGTCTTCTGGCTTTTTAATTTTGTCTTATTTGTAGTGTAATTCATGTTTCCGTAGAAAGTGGATGTGTTAGGGAAGTAACACACAACATTTTGTTGGTATTTTACTATAATAAACAAACTGATTTGAATTTTGAAGTTTGAGACTCTAAGATCCGAGTTGGCAAAATGATCGAACTTCCAATCCTTCTTTTTTTAAAGTTGTGTCTGCTTAATAATGTTCTGCTGAGAGTTTCGTGTCTATTCTTTAGCTCTACCTTTGAGCCCTACCCCTCGATTTTGGAAGTTGACGTGAAGCCCTATATGACTCTTAATTTAAGGATTTATGGAATGAAGAAACAAAACTATAAGACCAAATGTAATTAATCTATATCTATGTATGCAACTCTAGTTTTACAGGAATAATCCAGATTCATTAGAGTATATTTTTTAGCCCTTATTCTAGCCCTCGGGTTTAAGTGCTGAGGGCGGTGCTTAATTTGTGCTAGAGCTTGCTCTGGTACCTCACAGGTCGGGACAGGGACCTGTTTGATTGGACCCGGGCTTTTCCTGTCAATCTAAATCTGTAAATAAACTTATTTCTATTTGAAGTCACAATTAGTTGTCTAGTTCTGATGGATTTAAATCAGACAAAAAACTAAAATAGGTGTGAAATGATGCAATGCAGCTTCAGTTTGAATGATTTGGGCGGCATTCAATAAGTAAACAGAAATAACAAGCTAGTTAGCATTAGCATTCTAATAAAATGTCAGAGACAGTCAAAACTGCTGAGTTGTTTTTTAAACCAATGGGTCAGCCAGACCCTAAACAGCAAAAGTTGTAAATACAGAAAATCGGCAGGGTGGCGACAGAACAACAGAAAAAGTTAAGTAAAGTTTGCGGCAAATTCACAGATTCAGACTTCTCTGGTCAATAGAGCCAGACGGTCTTAATAGACAAACCACACCTCTTTTTTTTATCTATGTCAAGTAGTGGGCAAGCTGCAACACTATTTTTGTAAAAATATGTCTTCCTACATGTTCGCTGGAATACATTGCAGTGTATGCCAGCCAACTGAGACAGGATCGCTTTGGGACCATCTGCCAAACCCAAAATATGTTTTCACCAGGAAATGGTTTATACATTCCCTTAACAAGGGATTTAACATTAAAGATTTGGGATTCTAATGGACAATAACTTAAAATAAGCCAAAACTAAGTAATTTAACCTGAAAATGCACACAAAAAGTTGAATGCCTTAATTGCTTCAAATTATAGCCTTGAATCCTGAAAGTTCTGAAACAGACATGTGCAAAGGGCTGAAAAAAATTAAGAACCCAGGACATTTTCTCTTCTTTTGACACTGCTGGAACAGCACCCGCATGGTGCTCCAGTATCTTCTCATGGACAAAAAAAGCACTGGCTAAGAGATGAGGGAGAGAAATGGAACTGCCTCGCTACCACAAAGCTAAGCTGCTAAAGCTTGGTGAACAACTACATGTTGTCATCTCGCAGTAACCAAAGATAATCCAACATTCGGGAGTGGTTTTTTTTTTCAGCAAATGGAAGACTATGCCAGAACTAATTAGCATTTTATCAGATTGTATAAAAGACCAGGTCACAAGGAAGTGTTTCAATTGTTATTTCACTAGGAAATTGCAGTTGTGTAAACCAATGAGCAATTCCAGATATCTGCATGTGTTATTAATTTACTTGGAGATTTGGATTTCAAATCCTCTCCTGTCATTTCTATAGAATATACAAAATTATCTGCGATTTACCACCTGAAATTCACTACAAAATCAACATAAAATAAAAATCAATAATTTGCTAATGTCAATTTCTCTAAAAGAATGTCATGCAAAGATTTTAAATATGGAAGCCCCTAAAACTAAATCTGGAGCTCTCTGCCAAGAATTTGAGTTCTAATTTATTTCAGAAAGAGCCTCGATTAAAGGCAAGTAATGGTTACATTTTTCTCTGTCCTTCTTGTGGTGCCTCAAGGCACTTCCTCTCTGCGTTTACCTAGCTTCTCTCATCCGTCGCCCTCCACCCCAGCACCTCTGTTACATAACATGCTCACTGCTAGAATGAGGGAGGACCATAGACAACTTCTTTGTAAGCGTTCCCCACCTTGGCCTTGTTCACTTTTTCCACTGTTTACACTTCCCAAACACATGGAAGCGAAAAATAGAGTGTCTGACCGTGCGGCAACAATGCACCGATGTTAAAGGCCACTCTCCTGGAAACACACTTCCATCCTGGATTCAAAAAATGTATTTAATGCAATTAATAATTGAAGACGTGAGAGCACATGCTTGTCAAGATGATAGATGCATGCTCCGCCAACAATGCCGGGCTCTGCGGGAGCTGTAGTACTGCCGCGCTGACCTTGAGTGGCGGCGAAACCAGAGCCAGGCCTTCTCTCAGCTCTTGCGAGGGCCTCTCATCAGTAACTGCCCTCATCCCAATTAGAGAACTGTAAAAACATTCAAATTAATGCAGCCTTAACTCCAGGAGCAGGCCCACACTCTCTTAATTAGGGAATAATTATTCACATTTTGATTTCTAGGGGAGCGATCACACAGAAATTATTGCAGGAGCACTAACAATGGCCTGGCACTGGAAGAAGAAAAAAATCCACTCCGAAAAAGTTCATTAGCATAAGGAAGTGATTAACACTTAATTACAGTGGAAGCAGTCACTGGTAATGTTTGATAGCTCCTGCCAATCACAATAAAACGCTGGACCATACTGAAGAAGTCTCAGATCCTCTTAAAGTATTTTGATCTCTGAGCTTAGGACACTTTGAAAGAGCACTTTTTCTCTTTGAGCTGCCCTCAGAGTTTCATTGTGATGAAAGTCAATGAATCCCAATGAAACGCAACAATGTTAGAGTCTTAAGAATACACATTCTTTGTAGATTTACACTTGTAGATATGATTATTTGTATTGAACCGTTTAGTATGAGGCATTCAGTTCGGTACCAAACATTTCAGCCTGAAACTTTCCAGGTGTAATGTAAACTCGACTTTTCTGACATTCTTAGAATCATTTTTTGTGTGTTTCATGCATGTTTGTGAGCTGAAAACTGCTGTATCCTAGCACCGCCCACAGTTCCTAGCACCACCCACTGACCAATCAGATTTTTCACAAGTACAGCTCTATGCGGAGTGGGCGCACTGTCTGACCCAGACTTGTGAGAGCAGCAGACCAGACTTTCTGTCGATTATAATGTGATACGCATTAACACAGTTTTTTAAATGCCTATGTTTGTTTTCGCTAAATACTGGAAAGGGTTGGGAAAACAGGGGGTGTGGCTACAGCAAGACTGTTGGAGGAAAGAGAGAAATGTTTTGTGGAGGCCAAAAAGGTGATTCAAAGATGTTGTTTATGATTGAACCATTTTAAGTCACACACCGGTGCGTTTGCCAATAACAGCGCCTGTTTTGAATAAAGTAGGAATGACGTGACCCAGCTATTGCTTAATTTTGATTTCAAATGTAATTTGTAAGTTTCAAATGGTGCTTTCAGTGACATCTAGTGGTGAAAAGAAGGGAAAACCCTCGGAAGTTCAAGACCTGTGAAATGGCTTGTGGTTTTCAAAATTCTGGAACAAAAAGGGCTTGAAACTTTAGAAAATGTTTTTTTTTCACATTTTTTATTTTGTCTCAACACTTTTGATTGTTGAAAAATTTTAAAAAGTGTTTTAAAGTACAGAAAAAAATGTTTAAAAAGACCCTGGACTTCTTAAGTGCTAATATTGCATTTGGAAAGTTAATGTTAATGGAGCAGCACTAGTGTCAGGAAAACTAGGAAAGTTAATGGTGCAGCACTAGTATCAAACAGTTGTTATGTTTTAAAAAGGGCATAGTGTGGTACCTTTAACAAAAAAAGTGTATATTTTTGCTGCACTCATCAGAAAATCCACAAACACCTCAGTCAGGCAAAGTCTAGTCCACACTCAAAATGGCTAGTAGTAGCATGAACACAGTCATTGGGGGAAAAATAGTGGGGTTTATGAAAATGGTGAATATAATTGGTCCCATTTACATTATTTCATTGGGGTCACAGAAAAACTAAAGACCAGATACAGATCTCTGCTGTCTGAAAAAAAAAATCAAAAAAAGAATTTTTGTATGAATTGTACATACAATTCATACAAAATTTCAACATACAACATACCCCCCCCACACACACACACACAATTTTATGTTTCTTTCTATCTAAATAGTACCATTAATTTCTTCCAAGGACTGTTTTGGTTTTAAGGTTTTGTTTAATTTGCAGAATTGTTGAAACGGTATTTGGTAAAAAGGTATTTGACAAATTCTGAGAAGAGACACTCATTCACGGCATTCTATCACTACATATCATGCACTCTCTTTATTCATATTTTGAATTTTCAGTGCAGCATATTAAGAAACAGTTAATGCTGATCTTGTGCGAGAAAAAGTCTTACTGTGATTTAGAATGGAAAACATTTCCAGACACTCTGCTACTAGCGCTGTCAATAGAGCCTTGCTTATAAGCTCTTTCACCCGGAACGTTCCCTCACAGAGCACATGTGTTTTCCTTGATTCCTCCGTAACCCCTCACCTCGACAGTTTCTACTGTACCGGCCGTTTAAAGGACGATTTAGTGAGAGGGCCATCTCCTCTGGATTTCAAGGGGCTCTCAAGGAAACGACCCCTGCTGAGGCACGAGCACACACATGGACAGTCGCACATGCTCAGTTCTCATGCCAGCAGCTGGGCTTTCAACTTCTGACCCCTCCACTTTCAGGGTCAACAAATTAGCGCTCTGGTGCATTGACCCTTTGGAACGCGTGCACTTTTTTATTCCTCTGCTTCTCAAATGTTGGGACAAGCTCATCAATTTAATAATCCAATGTCATCCAGCAGAAGAGAAATGCATCATTTTATCTTAGGTGAGCAAATGGCTTAAAATATAATTAAGGAGGGATAACAACATGATACAGGGTTAACAGAGTTATCATACAGGTATATAATAATGGTGGGTAATAAAAATAATAACTTATCGACCCTCAAAAAAGCAGAAAACAGACCAAATCACAACAATAAAAGAAAATGATACAATAGTACAAAAAAAAATCACAGCAAAAAAATTTATAAATAATAATACTAATATTAATAATAGTAAAACATAATAAATAAAGCAACAACTTATAGACCCTCAAAAAAGTAATCAAGAACAACCAATCAAAATATAAAATAAAAACATGATATATAGCAAAACAATATAAAATGTAGAAACAAAAAATGCAGAATGAAAAAATCCATAGGGCCACGAGATACGAGACAAACTTTAAAATCAATGTAATTATAAAAATGTATGTGTTACTATTAAAAATAATGAACCCTATCTGCAAAACAAAACCAGCGGAAACAGAAAGGTTTAGAGATTGTAAGCAACATTATTTAAGTGTAGAGTTTTTGAAAGTAAAGCGCTCTTTTGTTTCCAAGGCTGTCACTGATTCGTTTAATGAATAATGGTGAAATCTTAATATAGGATTGTCAAACTGTAACAGTGCTTTGTAAGAATGAACAAATAAAATCCAGCTCTGTGTAAATGCTCCATTATTTCAAATGAACCATTCTTTGCCTAATCGTGTGAAAAACACAAAGCAGAAAAAGCCTCGTTTCTGAGAAGTGGAAAATGAACTGCTCATCAATTAGGAGGCCATTTATAATTAATAACTGCAGCATTGCTTCATTGGCCGGCGTAATGGTTCTTATGGCAGAACGCTTATTTGATTATTCTGTGAAATTTTTATTTGAAATTATTCCATTTTCTACTTCTGCCGCCAAGACAATTACAGTAATTCACTCGGAATTCTAAAAGTTGTATGAACCCTTCTAGAAAAGCTTATTACAAAATGATTAAATGTATATCCATAGTTCGTTTCAGAGAAATGTGCCACTTTGTCAAAAAATTACAATCAAGGCAGATGAATTGCCTTCCGCTTCCCTCTAATAAGGGAACAGGATGGTGTGAAATGTAAAAATCAATTAATGCACTTGGTCTGGTCATAAATTAAGTCTGCGCAATTGTCAGATGTCTTTATCATGGAAACCACAAGGGGAGAAAAGTGCTCTTTAAATTAAGCCTGTACTTCTGTCACCTTTTAGCATCTGGCTTCATCCCACCGAGGCTAGAGTCAGGGCTATTTCCGTTGTCTAAAGCTCACCTATTTAAATGACCGAGGCACGCTCGCTTGCCGTAATAAAAGACATGTGGACTTATCTTGTGAATGGGACTCTGCCTGGTCCACTTGTTCTGTTATGTAAATCAAAATAAATCATCCCCTCTCTGAGGTGTTGAGCTAATTAATCCTCCGAGGCCTTCGTGTTGCAGATTTTCATTATTTTGGCGTACAGAGGTGCGACTTTAGAAATATTGTCTTTCACCGTAGTATGAATGGTTCCGTCTTGTCCTAAAGAAAATATATTTTAAAGCCTCTTACGATTCCATTTTCTTAATATCTTGAGCAAAATTGAATCACACTTTACTGAGATTAAAGTGAATAACTTTTTGAGCTTCCAAGCTTTCCATTAGGAGAAACCTAATAGAATCCACAGAAAGTTGATACAAAATTAAAGGGAAATACCTTTGCAATGGGTGCATCTCGTAAGATATATAAGCAGAACAGAATGCTTACAAAAGATATACAAATTGCATGTCACTATTCCAAGCAACTGATCATAACACAGAGCGCACTTGATCTCAAAGTTAATACTTAGAAACAGCAAAAAAAAAAAAAAATCGGAAAAAAGCAAGTAATGTCAAATTGGATCCATTATTTACAGTAATTGTTTTAACGTGTTTAAAGTTTCCTTTAAACATTATGAAAAGTTTCAGTTAGAAAAAGTGGCGTGTTTCCGCTAGGACAGCTCCAATGAAAATGTGGATTCATCCTTTCACATCTGCTTATGGTTTGGGGTGTTGGAAGTAGCAGTTTCTGCAATAAAGCCCAGACTTCGTCCATGAGAACTTTGTTTAGCTATACCAAGAGAATGCTGATGTCTACAGATCTATGCGTCCGCTGCACTGCTCTTATGCGGCTCCTGCGTTTTTCTCTTGCGTTTAAAAATAAGTGCACAGACCCTGCCCTGAACACTAGATGGCGGTGAACTGTAATTCACATTGTGCAAGGCGAAAAGGATGAGCGATCACTTATCTGTCAAAATAAAGCCAAAATATTAGTTTTCTGGAAAACAAAACCACTTGTTATCAAAGCTGGTTTCAGGCACACGTTTTTAGCCCTGATTTTGAGTTTACGGCTAAAATCTCATGCCAATCAGGGCTCATGCACACGTGTGACAATCGCACAGATTGAAGTACCAATGACTCTCTCTGCCTGAGTCACAGGCTAGCGAGATGCTTCTCAAATATCTGAGTCTGTCGTGCAGTGTGTTCTGACTACAAAAATGTCTGTAATAATCTGCAGCCAATGAAGCCACATCCACAGATCAATGAGAAGCTGCAGAGATAAAAGGCATAGACAACCCTACAAACAGTGGTTTTGGTTCAAAAGTGGGTTTCTTTTGATTTAATTCTGGTGTAATGGTTTATATCTGTCATTTGTAATGGTTTATAAATTATACAGTTTATACCTGTATAATTTAAGGATTTCAATTTGTTATTTTTGTGGTTCAGAACTGTCTTATTTAAAGATCTGTGTTGAAATAGTTACAGTTAATTTAAAAAAAAATCGGAAGCGCAGTTATTGAATTTACATGATTGTGCTGCACATTTTCCATATTGTAATCGTGTTTTTACAGCTCATAACAAAAAGCTCCAAAAAGACATTTTAGAACATTTTCAAAGTCTTGTCTGAAATTCTTATTTGTTTATTTTGCAGCAAGAAACTGTATTTTCTTAGATTTTTAATTGTTTCATTTAAGGTCTTACTCTGTAAAACGTATCACGTTTTTTTCCACTTTAAATTCTATAGTTATTGTATGTTTTGTGAAATATGATCTTGTTCTGTAGCATTTAAACAGTATTTTGAAATAAACTTTACACTTTTTTTTCCTTTCCGGTATTCCTGCTGCCACAACATGGATTGCCTTCCTCCATCTCTAAGAGCAAGGCAGCTTCGCACGTCTCCATGCAGATCAGTGATTAAAAGTTCTTTTTGGTGCTTTACATTCAGACATTTGCAGCTAGTTCAAAAACAAGAGTTTGGAATCAATCATTAAATAATGATATGCCAAGCACATTTCTCCTGCCGCTCACACAACAGCTCAATGGGGTTCAGAAGAAGAGGCTGCAATCAGAACCTCTACAGACCCTGTGTTATTAACCTGATGTGGCTAATTCCAAGCGAAAGCACTAATATTTAGTTTACATTCTGCTTTCTAAACCTCTTTAGCAGAGACCGGACAACAACAAGGTCCCCTTAACCAAAATTAGACATGCTTAGTGTGTTGCTGTTTCATTCCTAGAGCTGCAGGATTCTCTCTGGGAAAGCATGAAAGAAGAAGGAGGATAATTAATTGCTGTTCATCATATCAAAGGTGCTTTTTGCTGTCTAATGGAGACTCATTCAGGAGATTAGGAGCTCCCAGCTGGAGAATGGGTCATGTGACCAGACTCCCAATGGCTAGCAAACCTATATAAAGGCTATTTACTCTATACTAAAAAAAGGATGTGTCATGTGACCTCCTGAGCAAGGCCACGGGAATCCTTAAGTTACACGAGAACTTGTTTTCAGTGTGTGAACATCAAAAAATACATTTAATTTATTTAATTATTATAATTTTGTAACTTTTACTTGTTTTCATGTTTATTACTTGGAGAGGTTATGTGTTTCACTGTACAATAATATAATTTTATATTATAATTTATGTTTAATGTACCATATACAAACTAAAACTCAAACTGACTGATTAAAATACTAGTATACGACACATTTATGAGTTGAACTCACAAACTTTGACTGCTAATGAAAAGTATTGTGGAATCGTTGTAGACAGTGAATGAACAGTCACTAGCTGTGTTTCTTTCCACCTATTTTTTATGCTAATTTTAGAAATTTACGTTTAAAAAAAAAGATTTTTTTTTTGTCTAAGTAAAACGATGGATGGAAGCGGCAAGATGCAGATAACTTTTGAAAAGGGGGCATAAAAAATTATGCACACAACTTAGTAGCATAAAGTTTTTTATCAGACAATAAAAATGTGTAGAAACTACGATGGAAACAAATTTACCAGAAAATTGTTTTTTCTGTTGGAACTGGGATGTGATGGGGCTGCATTACAGTTTTTTTCCGGTCGCTAACAAGCGTTTATCAAATCAGTTGCAACATTTCCAAACTCCAAAATTAGCACAGCATCAGTCTTTAGTGGCCGGACTATTCACATATTTCATGTAGTTTTAACACATAGTGTAGTCAGTGAACACATTTCCACAATGTTTCATTTTCTTAACAAACAAGCTGTACCTCAAACCAAAATTATGGGTGGTTTTTGTAATATTCACAAATGTTAACATTTCACAATAGAAAAAAATATACATGTATTCAAAACCTTAGATACAGTATAAAAACCTCTGCTTCTGCAATGAAATCAGTTTAAAAATCATTTAATATTGAAAAAATACACTCACACTTTTTTTACCATCCACACCTCTTCCCTTTTTATTTGGGCTTTTTGCATTTTTGGATATTTCATTTATTGTAAGTGATACTGTTAAATGTTTTCTGTTCTATCACACCGTGTTTTCTACTGTACTTCCTGTGGTAAACAGTAAAGGAAAAATATTTTAGCTTTTTACTGAAATGCTTTTGAATGTGAAAAATACTGTTCCAAACGACAAAAAATATTGTTACTTTTATGGATTGCTTGTTTTGCATGGAAATAGCTAGAAAACCTAAACATAAAAGTCTATATAGTTTTAAAATCCAGTATTTTGAAACCTGGTGTGCTTTGATTGGCTGCATTGCCCTTGTGAAGAGAAAACAAATGCTATTCTTTAAAGATTTATTTCATTTAGATTTTCAGTGTTTTGGTAGTAATGAAGAGTTAATATTTAACAGAGTTATCAAATTAGTTTAGTAGGTGTCAGTCTGCGTTGTGAGTTTAGAAAAACTATTTGAAGTGCGGGCAAAAGCTTGTTAGCGATTGATAAAACTAATGGATTAACCAATGGACCGATTTTATTGCACAACTTCTAAAACGTTGCTTTGGTCATTTTCAATCCCAAAGAACTTTAATGAGAGACTTCGGCTAAGGAACTCATCACCTCCCCGAACTGTCTTCAGCAAAAGAGCAGTCTCCCGCCTCCAAAAGCTAGATGTCTATGCGATCCTAGTTATTCTACATGGAAAAAAGCATTCTCTTTTATCAGGAAGTGATGGTTTTGTTTCCTTCGACTCGTTGGATGGAAATTGTGCTTTATCTGCAAAAATTTTAATACACTTGTCCCGCACATTTCTGCACAAGAATTTCATTTGCATCTTCTGATCGAAACATTATTGATGTTGCGCCCAGGGATCTGTTGGGGTGCTTCTTGTTCTTCTTCACCCTGAAGATTCACAATAACTTTGGCTGTATGTTTGGGATATCTATCCTGCTTCTGAGTAAAGCACCAATCATCTTCCTGATGGCATTACATGATGGATAAATATCTAATTAATCTAATATCTGACCAGATCCCTAACTTCATTTGCTGAAATGCAGCACTCTATATTGTTCCACTCTCCAGCCCTTTGGAGAGCAGTAGAACAAAATACTTTCTGCTACAGAGAAATAATACTCATTATTGGTTCCCTAACCCATCCCCCTCCTGAAAAACCGGGCAATTTTTACAATTCAGTTTTCAGCAGGAAGTTGCATCACTTGGTTCTTTAGAAGGCAATGAAAAGAGCAAAGGTAAGTTTCATATTTGATGTTTTTTGTGATGACATCTTGGAGAGTAATTTTAAAAAGTAGTTTCCTGTTACTGGATTTTATTAGTTTAGAGTAAAAATGCACATATTTGTTAAATAACTGAATTTCCTGGTGCTATATTCATGAGCACCATTTGGCTATTTAGCAAATATTTGTTAAGTCTTTGCTTTAAACTTTTAACTTTTTTCGTACTTAAACAGAAAACAAAAAGGGGGTTCGTAGTAAGAAAATATGGCACCCCTCTTTTAAGAATAAATCTTATAAAAAAAAACTTTTAAGATGGACCCATTTGAATACTGAAATATGTTTGCTATTGGAATCTGTTTTGAAATCAAGTAAAAATGACATTTTGAAAAGTTATAACAAGCAAATGGCACCCATTTGGTGGAATGGCTCACTTTGACTCATCCGTCCAGAGCCCCAGTAGCCACCCTATGGTGCTATCTTCATCTGTGAAATTTGATGCAACATAGCTACCTTTTGCTAAATCTTTCCATAGCAAGCAAATCTTTCTTACTCACAGTTTTGAACCTTCTTCAGCGCTGTTTCTGTTTCAGTTCATGACTAAATTTCAAACTATGTGCGACGTTGAATATCATTAGCGTCTTTTTGGTTTAATTGGTGGATCATACACCAGACTAAAATCCTACAGAATCCTTGACTTTGTGCAAGTGCAGCCAGAAGAACTAAAGCAATAAGATGAAATTTTTCCTTGTTCTTTTGCTTGCTTGCGTTTTCCGTTATCATTTTTCTGAAAGCATTCTTTGTTTAAACGCTTTATAGCATGTATATGCTGCACAGCACAGAAATCATGGCTCAGCTGCTTCTCCGGATTCCACTATTTCTGAAAAGTTGTACTTATTTATTGAAAACCACCCATAGGTTGGATTCCTAATTAAAAGCACATTTGTGCCGTATTGCAAATAATTGTTATGAAGCCAATAAACTTGCGATGACATCCAGCTTTATGTCCCCAGACACTTGCTTCATTTTGCATCACTCTGTTTTCCCTTTTATGTTTCCATTTCTGAAGTCAAAGTATCATTGCATCAATAATGTCATGGATGGGGTTTAAAAAAGAGAGGGGAATAAATATTAAACAGATAAACGCCTACAGCGTGCTTATTGAGACGTGAAAACCTGTTAAAACTACGACGGCGAAATGGCAACCGAGTGTCACATTCTCACCAGGCTTTCAGCCACTTCCTGCCCCAAAGTCCTGCGAAGACACACTAACAGACAGAGGGAATCTGCATAAGAGAGATGGTGAGGCGACAGAAAGTGTCTGCTTAATGATAGAAGGCCTCACAGACTCTGGATTGTTTAAACACGACTCGCCAGCTTCAACAATCATCATATCTCTCACTTTCACCCTTCATCCCCAGCAGCCAGCGAGCTGACACATAATTACACACTTGCTGATAGTAGAGCCTTGCCGATAATTAAAACTGCCACTGGAGGATTACAAGCGCTACTCTACAGCTGGGATGCTGTCAAAAGGTGGAAGTTGCGTGCTATTTCGGCATCATTTTAACGTTATATTAGTCATATGTCGCCGTCTGGTTTGCTGCTCAGGCCCGTAATGGAAAGGCCTCAGCAGAGTGTTTGCTGTGTCTCGCACAAATGAGGAAAAATCTATTAAGTGACACGCAAACATCATCACTCGACACCCCCACGGCCGTCTGTCCACCGATCAATCCCATGCTATTACCTCAGCACTCACAGATCTGATTTGGCAAGGTGTTGCTTTCCAAAAGGCGATTTTAGCACCATTAGAGCCCGGGCCACACACGTCTAACGGGAACAAAAGGGAAGGACGGGAGTGCATATGCACACACCTTTTAAACACCGGCTACCACCGGCACCACCGCCATCTGCTCCGTGTCGGCTGGATAATAATGTGATGTATAAATATAGCACAGGTGAAATTTATTTCAGGCGTGTGAATCAGGCACTGGCTCTGACTCGTGCTTCCAAACACTGAGGAAAAACGAGGCTGTGCAGTGCTCCGCTCAACAGTGTTTCCCGCAGATACGGATGCAATTGAACCGTGTGCTTTTATACAAAAGATAAATGTACCATGTAAATGTTCTTATATCACATATCATTTTTTTGATCATACAAAGTCGGAAAAACTTGATGTTTTAGAGTAAATACAATACATTAATATTAGGGATGGGCGATACCACATTTTTTGGATTCGATACAATACCGATACAAAAAAAACGATATCGATACTACAAAAAAAAAATCTAAGAAAAATAATATTCTATTTACGAACCACAACCAAATATTAAAATTTAACAACTTTAATGATTGTCATTAAAGTGAATCCGCTGAATAAGAGCGGTACACAATGTATTATTTGATTTAAACAGTATTTTTAATATAACTGACATCTTAAATGTGCACTGTATTGAAATTATGTATTAAAAATTATGAGAAAAATCCTTGAAAATATAATTATCATATGCACATACAACATATTTCCTCTGGTAAAGGGAGAATTACCCAAGAAGGAGGCATGTCAGTCCTAATACTGTAAATTTGATAAAATAAATGTTAATGTTACATGGGAGTAAACTTTAGATTTACACTGATGATATTCCACCTAAAAAAATGAAAAAGTGAAAAAGAGGAAGAGTTTTGTTGACGCCAAACGTGTGCTCCTCCATAAAGTTGTAATTGACAATGCTAGCTAGCTAGACGGAGTTGGGTTTCCACGCACTCTGATTGGATGGATGAGTTCATTCAGCTGCGCCAGGGGGGTGTTTAGCAACACAAATGAAAGTAGCGATAGAACATTATAGAACACTTTCTCCTGTTTTTATGTTTTGAATAATGTATTAATAAGTATCGATACTTTAGTCATTAGATCGATACCCAAAAAATGACGGGTGAGTATCGATATATCCATACCACAGAATCGATCCGCCCAGCACTAATTAATATATACTGTAATTCCTGGCATTTTTTTATTTTAAGAAATTTAGCTGTGCGTAATGACTCTAGGCACAGCAGCGTTTTTCCTCTAGGTAGATTTTGCTCATGGGATATGGTCCCCTCTTGGCAAGAATATTATATTTTTTTATATATATATATTTTTTTTTGAAAAATTACATTATTAAAAAAGAGAATAAAGAACATCAGAAACAGTTTTATTACCAAAGAGCTTTGCACTCACAAGGAATTTGCTTTGGTGACAGAACTACCAGTTGCACATTTCTAAATAGGAAATAAATAAAAAAAATAAACATTTAGCATGAGAAAAAAATAGATGTAAGTAAATAGATGAGTGATAATGCGCAGATGAATTGCAGAATGATATTGAACTGATATATGTACATATTTATATAATGCTGATAGATTGCTTGAGGAAAGAAAGTTTTCTTGTGTCTGGCTGTTCTGGTGCTCATTGACCGGCAGCGTCGGCCAGACGGCAAAAGTTCAAAAAGTTTATTGCTCCGAAGAGAGTAATTTTCTGAGATACACACATTTTGTGTGTGATTTTTGTAATAATAATATAGTAGAAGTTTAGGACCCCAGTTGGTAGATGTACAGTGACTCCTTTTTTGATCAGATGAGAGCGCGCTTGTGTATTACATTTTGAATCTAGCATGCATTTTTTCCTCATTCGCTCCAACTGGATCCAATATTTGGAAAGAGAACGAGAGTGAGAAAGACACAGTGAGAAGGAGAGAGAGCGGGAGGGAGATCTTCAGTCTTGTAAGGGAATGGAACAAGCAGCCAACTGTGCTAGCGTAATATCTTGTTTTATCCAAGTCTTTGTTCTGATTTCATAATTGCCTCCCACAGTAAGGGCCTCCCTGGGGATTGGCTGATCGATGAAACGACAACTAAAAAAAAAAGTATTACAGAAAGCCCCTTCATGTTTTATCAAAATCCTCACTTCAGCGTAATGGGGAAAAAATTGACTTCGAACACAAATAGCCACCCAGAAAGATGCGTGTTCAAGATTCTGACTCGCACGCAGTCAACAAACAATTAAATGCAAATCAATTATTGAAGGATATAAACGATATAAAACCTTTTTATCTGTGGTGAGACATGAAAACCAAGCAGAAGAGAACACAGGAGATTGCAAACAGGACGGGGTGCCCTGATCTGGCTGTTTTTACACCCGGTGGGTGAAGGCAGGAAGGAGGCCATGATGCAAAGCCTGGAGATTCAGCCGCTGAACATCTGAAGAGCCATCGCTACATGAGAGACAGCCACCCATCCTGGCTCCACGCTCCACGATCTATCTTTTATCTCCCATCCCGCTGTGAAAACAAATCATTCTCGCTACCTCTCTCTTTCGACCCCATTCCCATTGGCCAATATAACTGCAACATCTCTAATCAGCTCCGGATATGCACATTTTAACACGCCGCTTCTGACCTGGACTCAAAAGAGGTGAGGTTTTCATTCACGGTCCACGAGTCCAGTCTGTCAAATAACCAGACAAACTGCGCTGGTAATACACAACCCAGCGAACCCTTCAATTTATATTCATTCTCACCAACAACTCTTTCAAGCAGACGACTCAATTCCTCACTCGTAATTCTTGTTATTACTTCTGCTCCCCTCTTCAGAGAGGGCAATTTATGCACTAAAAATAAAAATACAAATCGGGCTGGAATATGTAAAAGGTTATTCTATGTAAGCTAAAGGACTGGAAGGTACAGAGTGGTGTTTAATTCATGTCATGTCTCGCAGGTAAGTGTCACTTGCACACAAATAACATGGGCTGTGACACCACGAAGCTTCATATCAAAGAATTCCCAGAGGAAACCCTCCATCTAATGACTCTTTAATATCCCTGAACGAGCTGTAGGCTACAGAGATCAGACTCCCACTGCCAAGATATGAGTCCTGGGAGACGTGTTTTTTCCTTTCCTTATTGTCTTCTTTTAACTTTTTATCTATTTACTTGTTTTCTCACTTCAAACGGGTAAACATGTTTCGATACTGTAAATGGCATTACGACTTTACTGATGTGCGATTACTCTCAGACATTTCCTAATTACTGCACATTTCGTCAGTGAGGGATTTGAGCGCCTGCTGATATTTAAAGTGTGCCCACGGACCAAGAAATTCTGAGTTAATAAATGCAATGCTGGATTTATCACAACATTGAGATAATGCATTTATCCTATACTGAATACTGAAGTATTATAAGTAAAACATATCTGTCTGACATTTCTTGTGATGGTCTTAAGACTTGCTAATACGTCAGAGGAGCTTGTGTTCTGCACTTATTTTCAGATCCTCTGCAAGTCATTATGGCTTCTTTGGCAAGACGAACCTTCAGCTCCATCTTTTCTATGCGGAATGTTTCTGGAGACTGGCTAAGCCACTTCGGCAGCTTCGTTCAAGTCATTCAAGTGTTGTTTTGAGTTATTGTCAGGCTGGAATACCCATTATTGATGAAGAGAGGCCCTTACTGTATAGTTGTACAGAGTCCTACCCCCTAATGCATGATTTTTTCCCCGCCATATTTGATGGCTTCATTGGGTTTCTTAGCAACAAACTCATCTATAGGTTAGAATCTCAGCTGGTCACCTCTAAAAAGGACACATTGGAGCTGTTTTGATTGGGGTCTTGCAAATCGAGAGGGGGTTGAATATGTATTTCATTAATTTAAGTCAAGAGGAGTAATAATGCATCGCGATAAAAAATCTAAAGTGCACTAAACAGGCAAATATATGAGTAACAAGAACTATATCTAAACAGCTCCCACTCAGAGTATGAGAGACTTCTTTAACGTTTCATTTCCTGAATTTACCGACTTTGTCACTGCCCCCTAGAGGCCTGGATGATACACCATAAACTAGACCCTGCAATTAAACATAGAATCCGGTTCACTGCAATGGACTGGTAACCTTTCCAGGGTGTATCCCCGCCTCTCGGCCAATGTACGTTGGAGATAGACCCCTGTGACTCCAAAAAGGGAATAAGCGGGTGAATGGGGATTTTCGTTTTTCATTATACTGTGACGTATTGTATCGTAAGAAGTGAGTATCGTTACCCCTCTAATATAAGAACAAATTAGAATATTGTTAAAAATATATTTCTTTGTTATTCTGTTTCAACATTGATTGAACCTACCATTATGTCATGAATACTTTGAAAGTTTTCCCAAAAACTTGTCAGTCAGTAGAGGGTCCAATACTTTACATTAAAACAAAAATTTTGTCATTTACTTTAAAAAAGTTGTAAAATAAAGTAGAGATTACAAATCTGAAACAGAATCTAAAATATGTCTAGACAGGACACTGGTGGTTTCTCACAAAAAAAAAAAAAAAATGTAGACGCTTTTGGATATTTTTTTAATTCGTTTATTGAGACATACGTTGCAAAAACAACACATCTTATGAGCCATGGACTCCTCTACACTTCTCTTGAAAAGCTTTGTGAGAGGAACTGCCTCATTTTAATTCACAGTTAACTGAACTTGACCAAATCTGAATGAATCATTAATGAGCTGTTCGTGCTGGTTTTCTGTGAAGCCTTATTTAAACCTTGACTTTTTGTTTTTTGAAAAACAGATTCATTTAAAAATTCATAAAGGACAAGGCGTGTGGGTGAATGAATATATTTTATGTATGTCCTGTTTTATGTAAATATTTTGGGGTTGTGGGGGCTGGAAACATCTTCTTTACTTTTTTAAACTTAAAAAAAAAATTAACTTTTTATGAACAGCATAGAAAACACTTTCACCTCTTGCTTCACACAACAGATTGAGTAGATGACATTTCATGGGCCTTGGTCCATCTTTTTTTCCTACAATTCTCCTGCAGTGTCCATTTAGTGTTGACCTCCAAATACAATAATGCTCAGTGGACGCCTGCACCCAATCCCAGCATGCCCTCTGCTTCACAACCGAGAGCAGAAGTGCCCACTATCTGTCCAAAGCGACGACATGTCCTGGCGTTGTCTTCGTCACAGCTTCAGAGAGGCCGGGGTCACGTTGAGTAATGATGATAAAGTAAACAGCATGGCTGCTAAACGTGTCTTGGCTTGGATTTCCGTCCTCATTAGAGCAGCTCGGCGAGGACCCGATATGCACCCGGCGGGAGCCTGCAGGCTTTCACTCCTGGGTTAGCGCCTCATTTCCTGCTGACGGCTCTTTAGGGCAGGCTCTGATGGCTCCTGGAGTTGCATGGAGTGGACAGGTGTCTACCACGTAGAGCGTTTCGCTGCAGCTGGTACCATCTGGCACCGACTCGTGCCATTCAGCGAGCTGGCACCGTACCCTCCATCTTGCCGTCCATGGAGAAGGCATGTCAAGGGCAGGCCTGGTACAAGCTTACTCACAGGGCAGTGTGGACCCCCCTCGGGAGGGCCTACAGCCTGGGGTAGAGGCTAATTTAGCTTCCACACCTACTAACCACACCACCTCCACAGGACTGGCAACAATGAGAGGCGGTGGTGCCAAGTGAGGGCCGGGCCCCTCACAGAGTGTGTGTGTTGTGTGTGTATGTGTTTGAAAAAAAAAAAGAGCGGACCCGAGACACTATTCATTAAAAGCTTGGTGTGTCTCTTGTGTGTCAGTGGATGAAAGCAAAATAAAAGTACTTAATTTACATATAGCATGCACTAGATGTTAAACCGTCCTTTTTTTTCAAAGCAGATATTCCACGCAAATGTCAACTTTATCATGACGAATCAAGTTTGCAACAACCCCCCAATCAGAATGGTCCTTTTGCTGATAATCTGTAGAAAGTGCAATAAAGAAATTGTGAAAAATCTGCGATGGAATAAAATCTGAATCACTTCTTTTGTTATGTTGTCTGTAATGTTATGTTAGATACCAATACACAGAAAAATGTAGATCACTTAAAGAAAAAAAAGCTAAATATAGAGATATTATTCTTTAATTATTTTTAACATAATATTCCTGGTACGCTCTCCATTTAAAAATGTTTTTGTATGAGTTTAATTTTTCAATCTTGATATTTTCTAAACTGTTCAAACCAGGAGAAGTGATTTGAAGTTAAAGAATTCCTGCTTAATGGACTTGCATCAATACAACCCTTTTATCCCATATTTTAAGTATAAAGAGAGAGAGAGAGAGAGAGAGAGAGAGAGAGAGAGAGAGAGAGAGAGAGAGTTTTCCAAACTGTGGCAAAATTGAAATGCTACATTTGCAACTACAAAATTTTTTTTCCCCATACATTTAGAGAAATAGCTGCAACTCTACATATAGTAACTGTAAAAAGGTTGAACCAAATGTGTCATTTTTATTTTATTTTATTTTCATTGCTCAGTTTTTAACATATATTAAACATTTTTATTGTGTATGCTTTTTGTAAATATTTCAGTAATATTTTACTGGTGTGCCAGTGTATTTTACACGTGCACACATGCACACACCTGGAAAGGAAGCTTTGCTGTATTGTTTGTGGTTGTTGTTTTACAGGAATTTAAATTTGATATGCAAGTGAGATCAATACCACTAATATACTTATGAATAACTTCTGACAAAAAAAAAGAAAATCAAAGCCAGATTTTTGCATCTTGTTAACTTTCTACACATGACGAACTGAAAAAAAATGGCTCAAAATATTTTGCATTGTTTCTGGAACTAGTGTTCAAATCAACAAAACTCTTTTTTAAGTGATATTTCTCCTAATTAATGAAAAAAAAAGATTGGTGCTTATGTTGGTACTTTACACTGTAGTGGGGTCCCCAATCATTTTTGCAAAGCACAATTTTCATGTGTAGACCACACATTTTTAGGTACGCAAAGGTCATTGCTATACTCCATACATTACTGTATATCTGGGTAAAAAATATTTTTTTTTCAAGTGATGTGTTTGATTACAAGTGTACGTGTTAGTATTGGACCTTTTTTTACTAATGTTCTTAATCCTTCTGTTGTGATTACATTGATGTTTTTTTCTCTGTAAACCACTTTCTTGCAGCTTGTTGTTAAAAATGTGCTATATAAATAAATGTTACTCACTTAAAAGTTTTCTGCTATGTAATGCCTGAATATATTATTTTTACCTGCCTCCTGTTTTTGCTGATCTCTAAAGAACGGATTGATCATGAAGATGGGTTATACAGTTAAGTAAACAGTTTAGTTAAGTATGAAAGAGTGGTGTGATTTTAATTGAGGCCAGCTATGATATTAAGAATATTTTCTATTTTTTTTTATTTTCCATCCATACAGCTATAAACTGTTTTTTCAAGCTGAATGGTAAGCTTCTCTCAGTAAAACCAACGGATATATCTTGAAAGAAGATGTGAAATCGCTCAACAATAATTTGAAATCCGGTGGAAAATCTAGAGTAAATCTTATGATGGTAAAACACTCTTGAAATGAAGCCCACGATTGTTGAATTTCACAGAGAAGGCTTCTGTCGAGACATTAGTAATGGTAGCTTTCGTTGATTAGTTGTGCTTAAATCTGCTTGATATAAGGAGTCGAGAGCCCTTTAAATCCAGGGCTTGTTTCTTGGATTGAAATTGGATTACAAACTTGAAAACAATCATCGTTTTCTAAATTATGCTATATGCAATAAACATATGGGAACTATCTTACATGGGGATAATTGACAGCCATAAAACACTAATCCTGAGGAATCAATAAAGTATAAGAAGCAATGTTTTAGAGCAATCGATCAGTGTTTGTGGAGAGTGGGTAATGTGTTTCCCAGAGAGGATCACAGCTAGAGGAGGGCTGGAGGATGCAGCAGTGCAATCTTCACAGAATACAGCATGGGATTGCACTCGGAGAAGTTGAACGCGCTATGACGAATACAACACTTCCTTCATTAAAAGATGCGGAGCTTGTGCAATTATATACATAGCCACAGAGCCCTTATAAATATAGATGGGTCTAGTGACAGTGAAATATACGCTCTTCCGGACGATACATTGGCCAATTTGTGAATGACTTCTAAGTAATTGTCAGTATCATGTGACCAACCTGAGGAGTGGGTTGTATTATTAATTGAGATCTGTACGATGTAAGCCAAACTGCAAGCTTTGTATGACACACCAGCATCAACTGCATCTAACTCCAATGTAAAATTGCTCCTTCGTTGCATCATAGGATTGTGAAGTGAAACTCTGGTCTGACCAGAACGTTGACTAAATTGCAGATGCAGTTGAAGCAGAGCAGAGAAAACATGTGCTTCTCACAAAATCTTAAAAATGCACTAACATGTCACTTTTCATGCATAAACATGTCTGGGGATGCTTGATTACCGTCTACATTTCAGAAAGCTTGTGGTCGATTTAACAGTTTTTCAAAATTACGTCATGTCACATCTTTAACATCACCACAACTGTCCGCACATTTCTGATATTACAACGAAGACGCATACACAAAAAGCAAATAAATTATTAAAGCTATTCTGAAAAAGTGTGAAAATTCAAGCTGCAAGCAGCAATCAATGGGCTCTATTACCTCCAGAACCATCGTTATCTAAGCGGTCTTAAACAAAGTGAACAGCCTGATTTTTTTTCTCTGTCATTGTTTTGGCCAATATTCTTGTCACATATGTTAAAAATGGTTAAAATAAAGTAAGACCGGGCGCGACCCACGCTTCAGTATGAGATTTTTCCTTCGGAGCGGACTGAGCGTGACTCTCTTCTCTTACTTTGACACTAAACGCTGAAAGAGATTAGCAGGTTGCTTACCTCGGCATTCCGGTGTTGTTCCTCTGCTAGCCGGTGAGCGTCCTCCGCCACGGTCTTCTCCTTCGACCTCTGGACTTGGATGTGTGTTCCACTGGCGATGGCAGAGAGTGCGGGGGCTCAGCTCCCCCTCCCTCATCTGACCATTTCCCAGGGTCCGTCCCTGGTGATTCCGCCCACAAGTCCGCCTTACGGCAGCCCCGCCTTGGTGACCATCGCCACGTCCCAACCTTTGCCCCTGTCTGCTTACCTGGGAGCCTGGCGGAAGCTTCCCGGGATCTCGCAGTGGGTGGTCCGGACAATCCGGCAGGGCTACACGATTCAGTTTGTGAAAGCCCCCAGGTTTCGAGGTGTAGTGCACACTCCTGTCCCCCGGACAGGCGCCTCATTCCTTCAAAAGGAGATCAACACCCTTTTGAAAAAAAGGAGCAGTCGAGCCGGTCCCTCAAGCCGCAATGGAATGTGGGTTCTACAGCCCATATTTTGTGGTCCCCAAAAAGACATGCAGGCTGCGACCAATCCTTGACCTAAGGTGTCTGAACTGAAACCTGGCCAAGTTTCTGATGCTGATGGTCCGCTGCATTCTACCGTGCATCCGTCCTGGAGTTTGGTTCGCAACAATCGACCTGAAGGATGCGTACTTTCAGGTAGAAGTGGTTCCGAGACGCAGACCCTTTCTAAGGTTCTGTTTCGAGGGCCATGCATACCAGTAAAAGGTCCTACCCTTTGGTCTTGCCCTCTCCCCGCGCACCTTCAAAATTTGCCCGTTAAAGTGTTCGGTCCGATCTCTCATGGAAATCAGCTCCCATTCAGTTGGTCTAATCCCGACTAATGTCTCCGTTCTCTATTCAGGGAACGTGGGGTTACGCAAGTAACCTGGACGTTATTATCAGATAATTTCTCTGGGACGAGTTTGTTAAAGAGGCTTTTGCGAAATAGCTGGAAATGCGATCCACATTACTTTTTTACTTTAATATTAAAGTTTTGGTACCCTACACATGTGTGCCAATTTTTGTTTGTGTATGGCTAACTGAGAACACAACATAAGATTGCATTAGATGCAACATTAGATGGCGCTATAGACCATTTTGCAAACCTACTTTTCGAACCACGATCAAACGTAAATTTTCACCAACGTTAGGGCCTTCAAAAATGTCCCAAAAGCTGCCAAACAATAATGCTATGAGAAATTAAAATAGCGTTAAATGCACATTGGTGCCCAAGCCCTAATAAAGTACTAGATTAATTTTTTTTTCATACGAATACACCAATAACTTTCATATAAAAGCATAAAAGCGATTTTATGCATGTGTTTATGAAATGTTCCACATTATTATGCAAATTATATATTTTTTCTCATTTTACCTAAGCAATAGATGGAAATAATTTTTATTGGGCGAACCTAGTTATAGCAGCAAATAAAAAACCACCATTTCAAGATATTATGCACAGTAAGCGTAACAAAACAAAATTTTACTTTTCTGACTTTTTACTTATAGCTTATGTTGCATTTTAAGATAAAAACCCCTTATTTGAAAGCAGCGTCACAAGTACCACTTTTGAGTTTCTGCTTGGAGTTGTTTGCAAGATGTTTGAATCGTTTCTGTTTGGATATGAACTGTCTCCAAACCAGTGGTGTAGTAGGGGCTATATGGTCGTATACTCAGTATCCCTACTTGTTTCTGATGATCAATAATTGTATATAATCTCTGTACTCTCACTTGTTTTGCTGATTAGACTTCCCAAATTTATGTGTATTTGCATTCCTTTTAACTGTCTAGCAAGATTTTTTTAACTTGTAGCTTAATTTGCTGTAATTGGTGCATTTTTTTTGGAATTCCATCATTTCCCACCGACGACCTCATTAAGAGTCCGTAGCAGCTGCGAGAAAAGGAGTAATGTTATTGAGAAGACAATGACATGCCAACTGAAGATGATGAAAAAAGTGCACAAGTGATACATTAAAAATGTTGTGTTAAACAGATTAATTGATAAATAGATTAATCGATAGCTAATAAGTCAAAGAACATTGACTTTTATAAAAAAAAAAAAAAAAATGCCCACTTTTATTTACAATTTGGTTTGGTTAAGTTAGAATGTAGTACACCATCTTTGTTGTTAGGACTACACCACAGCTCCAAACCCCATAGATCTTTTGCTTGAGGATTCTCCAAAGATTCTCAGTAGAGTTGAGGGGAGGATAAAGGCCACACCATGACTTTCTCTCCATTTATCCCATTCGCAGGCATTGATTCGAAGGCATTCTCTGCAGCATGTCATGCATGAAGCTGATGGTGGCCCAAACAGTTTTTAGGTGCAGTGGCAATTACTTTTTCACACAGTTTGGATTTTTTTTCTCCCTAAATAATAAAAACATTCATTTAAAAACTGCATTTTTTGTTTACTTGTGTTATCTTTGACTAATATTAAAATGTGTGACGATGAGGTCAGAAGCAATAGGTCAGCAAACAAGTTCATTAAAAGGTCATCTAAAGTCCATGGAAGCAGCATTTAAGACCTGTAAGAAAGACTGAATCTTAACCAAGGTCACTGCTGAGCTCTCACAAACCCTGCAAAGTGTGAGGTCAGACAGCACGGCATTATGGGAGGGCATTCCCAATGATGCGTCACAAAGTGCCATTTATAGAGCACCCTGACACCTCTCTCTGCTCTACTCAGACCACTTCTCCTTCCATCTGCCTTCTCGTCTGTCTTTATCAATTTTAAAGCGAGCGATGGTGAAAGCAGGAGATGTATTTGTCGCTTGACCCTTGACCCTTGCTCCCGGTCGCCATGACGTTTTCACCAGGAGGTCTGGTCTGCCTTATCACACATTCTCCTTCCACACGCATCAAGGAGGCAAAAGCCAGACACCATTTTAAATTTCATAAGCTCCGGACTCATGATTTCGAGAGAAAAAGAAAGATAACATACGAGCCGCCCATTCACATGCTGGCCTGCTCTCTATCTCTCTCGCTCAGTCTCACTTTCTCTCCTGTCATTCATTACTGGCAGATTTCTGTAAGCCTTCACGGAGTTGGTAATTTGATAAATGAGCCAGACCTGCTCTCATGGTTATCACTTTAACAATCAAACAAACTGCTTATTGTATTTCAAAACACTGGAAAGACCTTCAACCCAATATGGGCAGAAAAAAAATCTGTGTCTGAGTCGTCTTGACAAACTCCACCTGAACACAAGCTGTTTCTGATTAAAGAGAAAGCCAGGAAAAGGCTTTAAAAAATGTGCAATGTGGAATGAAATAAAATAAATAAACCAATGATATAAATATATTTAAAGTAAATAAAGTGAATGAAATATATTTGTTATGCATAATACTGGATAAAATTTCATTATTTTTAAGTAAAAGTTCTGTGATTTAGAACATATTTAGAACATATTAACTGATGATTTTTAGAAAAAAAGTCATCCATCTTCCTCTTTTAGGCCTGAAATTAGTTTCGGGAGGAGTTTTCAGGGCTTACATCAGATACTAATGCTACTAAGATACTTTATTAGGTACACCTTGCAAGTTCAACAAGGCACTGGAAACATTCCTCAGATAGTTTTGTCGATATTGATAAGATAGCAGATAGTTGTTGCAGATTTGACGGCTGCTCATCCATGATGCGAATCTCCAGTCCCACCACATCACAAATGTGCTCTACTAGATTGGGATTTGATGACCGTGAACTCATTGTCATGTTCAAGAGACCAGTCTGAGATGCTTCATGACATGATGAATTATACAGCAGGTGTAGCCATCAGAAGATGGGTACACTGTGGTCGCAAAGAGATAGATATGGTCAGCAACAATAATCATGCTGAGTTTGAACTAATGCCCCCTGTGTGCCGAAAAAATATCACCCAGAACATTACACCATGACCAGCCGGAACCACTGAAACAAGGCAGATCCTGACCATACCAACAAAAACATCTGCTATTGCATTTTTGTGAGCATATTTAAAATTGTAGTCCGAATTTCCTGCTTTTAGCCAACAGGACTGGACACCTCAATTGTAACGAGTGGTAATTTCACTAATGGTTACGTTTCTATCAGCTGGAACTGGTCTGGAGCGTGATTTCTAAAGGTTGCGCAAACTCTTTTTTGCGCAAAATTTCATATTTTTAAAAACACAACTTTACGTCAAAGTTTGCTTATCCTTACGTAGAATATGAACTGTGAGTACGTAAACTTTTTTGACATTCTGTGGAAATTGAGGTATTTGAGACATCTAGTGGAAATTTGAAAAGCAGATATTTGTTAAAAACGATGTGACTTACATACTTTATGACTTATAAATCACACCTTATATGAAACAAATCATGAAATTTGCATTTTAAAATGCATAAGGCACTAAAATGCCTGTGAATTTGATAAGCAAAATTTAAAATATGGCTGGAGAAAAAAACTATTATAAGGGGATATTAATTATTAAGTTTTCAAGGTGTTAAGAATAATTGTGATTCCTAAACCTATAACGACTGCCTTGACCCTTGAGCCTAAAAGTTACAGAATGGCACTGTTGGCATTACTTTTTTTTATTTTATTACAAGTTCGTATACAGACTAAATGGCAAATACACATGTGAGATTTTGTACATACAGACAGAAACTGAGCATACAAGAAAGAATAAAGAACAAATCTAAACGAGCAAAAAATAAACAAATAAAGTTCGTGTTTTTGGGTCTAGGAGTGCAAGAATAGTTCAAGTTCTTCTTTTGTACATTTCAAAGCATCATAGAAATGTTAAAGCTCCCTATTAAAAGTAACTGTTGGGGTACTGATATTCGGCACTAGTTTATCAGGAAGTGACGATTTTGTTCTTTTGGACTTTTTGCGAGGAAACAGTACCTTATTCGCAAATATTCCATGCAATATTACAGTTTTGTGCATAAATTCAGTTCGCATCTTAGGATGAAAACATAGTCAGTGTTAACTGATACACACCTGATGTATATCCTTCTATTTCAAAGCATACAAATGGAAACGCTAATCTAATAAAACATATTGAGACCTGGCGCCAATCAGCATCACCAGGTACTGCCCGTTGACCTGGCAAATATAACAGGAAGCACCACATCTGGAGAGGACCACCAACCACAGCGGGGAGCGAGCCACACACTGTCAGGAGGGAGCGCTGGGAGAACCTGGAGCGGCCAACTCTGCCCAGCTCGACTGCAGTGCCGATGGGCCTGCTGAGTCACTGGTACCGGCCGGAATGCACCTCCCTCGAGGAGAGATCGCAGAGCATCGGCCGCCTGTGATTCCGGGAAGATGCCGCCATGGGGACAGGCCTCTTAAGCTCAGCGAGCCCAGAGAAGGCAGGGCTCCGGGCTCTCGAGATTCCACACCTCGGGGCTGGGATACCTGCGCTTGGTTACCCTCTGCTCCTTGGTAGATCATGAACTCTTTGTTTTTAAATGGCTAATATTGCGAGTGTAGCCATCTCCAACATTTATTTATTTTTTTTATCCTTTTTAAATCGCTGTGTAATAACTGTGCCTCTGTGTCTCTCTCGCCAACACACTACATTATATTATTATGAAACCACTATAAAACAGAGACTACCCAAACAAAACAAACAGTATATATCTATTTAAAAAATACCAAGATTACCAATCTTAAAACCCAAAGAAAGAAGCCATCTACACAGACTAATAAATAGAGCAACTTTAGGCAATTGCTGCCATATAGTATTCGAGATAAACCTGTTTTCAACTGCTTTCACCATATTATGTGTGGCACATTTCACCATACAGTGTGATTATAATTCCAGCAGCCTGTGTGTGTCTCTCCCTCATATGTTCAGAGAGAGGGAGAGAGATGGATAATCACGTCTGGCTACACATTTTAATCAGTTCGCCCAATCAAAGAGATAATTGGATTGCATTGCCTGATTGCAAGACTCGCTGAAATTGGATCGCAAATAAATTGCCTCAAACTTGTGGAAAAAAGGAGAGGATTGGAAAACAAAGAGCCCTCTACATAAACAAAGAGGTCTCACGTGCACAAACATCCATTACCAAATCTAACCAATCTCCTCGTCAAAAAAACGAAACTATTAGGTTGCACTTTTCTCTCTGGTCAAACCTTAACCTGCCATGGATCCAGTGCAGCTCTGTAGACAATTAAAGGATCTGTGCTGAGCCAGTAATGACCTACTAACCCTTTCCTGTGCCGATCCCTCCCTTCTGACCCTCCCGAGACCGGCCCTGTCACAGAGTTATCAATGGCTTCCTCACCAACCGTGGAAATAAGTGAGAACGCATGGAATCTGGACCAAGCAGAGAATCTCACTGCAGCCTAGCAGAGAGTCGCTCCAGATTTATATGTTCATTCCACATTAAAGTCAAGCCACCGGGTTAGATGACAACCACGCTGGGTAATAAAGAGAGTGTGGGTGTGCATCTGTGTGCCTCCGAAATCCATCAACCTGTACCAAACAATAACAGCCCCGGCTCGGGCCCTCTGTCATCAGAGCTAATAAACTCGGCAGCACTCATTAGAGTGAACAAGACACACATTAGAACAGCATTATGTTCTGGGCAAAGCACTATATTAATTTCCCCACCATAATGTGTGTTTTATTGCATCCAATAAGCATTTTTAATAAGCAAAGTGATAAGTGCTTCGCTTGTAAAACATCGCCAATTAGAGCAGTGTCTCCAAATGCTCTCACTCAACAAAGTTAGCATTCAGCACGGCTAATGACTGCCCGCGCAACAACTTCAAGAGACAAAAGAAACTTGATGTGAGTAAATATTATACAGCCTAGCTCGCGAGAGAGAACAAAGCCAGGCAAAGCTGCATTTTACATCAATAAGGCAAAATAATTTCATTCTAGCACCATTCAGATAGGAAAACAAAGAGAAAAGCTGCCCGGGTTTATTTTACCCAGACAATTTTGAGATCTGGTAGGAGGTTTAATTGTGTAATTGGGAGTCTCAGCTGGCTGATGCTTCCCCCGGTTGCCTACAAAGCCAGGCAGTGCGGCATCACTTTAATTAGCCAAGGCAGACAAAAGGGTGATCTCTAAACACAAATAAACGGCGTACACCTAAGAATCATTGGAGAGGGGCCTTTTGTTGGGAAAACTTTGTTTTTTTTCCCCCCTTTCAAATGACTTGGTCTACTGTGGGTTGTTATTCTTACAACTGCATGACAGCTTACTTTAATGGATGTTATGATGTCGTGGGGCAAAGCGTGTAGTCTGGCCTGGCCTGCCGCTAATGAGACGGTGAGATGATTCTCCTGCTGTTATCGTTTCCAGCGCTGGCAGAAAGAGGGGCTCATCTTTAATCTCAGCTCCAAGTCCTTTGGGTCCAATGTTAAGGCATCTCGAAAATCATAACATACTAATTAATTTTATTTTTCAGGAGGGTTTCAATAAGCACGCCTGCCGCAGTACTTTGTGTGACTTACAAACACTGTTTGCTTTCAGAGAAGGGCAGCTAATTGCTTCCCGGCTTGACATCATTATATGGCTATGCAAGGGGATGTAGACTGTTTAATTAAGGTTGGATGCAAGTTCATTATTAGATTCACACAGAGTCTGTGTGCACAGGCTTCTTTCCTGCAAAGCCCCCACTGTAATCTAATACAAAGAGCCTTTTGATTTGCAGTTTTATTTTATTTTTCTAATATACCACCCACCCGTCCCCTCCGTGAAATACAACACAGAACACAGCCCTGACTGGACCCTCCACTTGCCCCTTTGCTCAAGCATAGGCTTTCAAAGTGTGATTTATTTCAAAGCTCTATTAAAACAAAATGCACTGACCAATGTGCAGCAGATTAAAACAAGCAGATGATAAGTTAAATACCAGGGATAGGAACCCTGTTTCTTAAGCACCGCATTTTGGTTCCTACCCTGACAGTACAAGCCAAGAGGCCCGTAATTGGTTTTATAATGTTTGGTGGCACCGTGGCACAATGGGTAGCACTGTGCCGGTTCAAGGCTCATTGGTGACCTTCTGGGAAACTGTTTGCCCGCATTCTCCATCAGTGTATACACATACACATACACAGAGAGATACGGACACACTGGCACGATTCAAGGCCACTCAGGGCTTTTCTTTAAAAATATGGCACCAAATAAATAATTAAAAGAATCACAGCCCTCTGTTGGCGGGGGTGGTGGTGCTCCAGGTTTTGCCGGCACCCCGATAAGTCCAGTGGCGTGTGGGTTTCCAGACCAGAGGTGTGGCATTCCATTATACTGGTACATCCTCTGTGCTCTGGGTTAACTGGATCCATGCGCCCTTGTCATCAACTCCTGGTCAGAAATAAGTGGTCAAGTGCCCGGCATGCTTCTCCGGGCGACAGGGAATCTGGCCGAGTCCCAGTGACTCAGCTGTCCCTGTGGTGACACTCTAGACCTTGGTTCCCAGTGCCTCTCGCGCCGTCCATCTGCTACTCCCGGCTGAGGGAAATAGTCCGCTTCTCCCGTGCTGAATGGTCTGACTCCCAGTTCATCGGCTGCGTTGCATTTAAATGCACAAAGCTTGATGACGCACATCTGACAAGCGCATACAGGCCAGCAAGTTGCACCTAGCAATGCTAACAAGCCTGTTACCTCGTCACACTGTGTACAAACAGGGTATCCAGGTATGTGTCGACAGGACATTAAATGACCAAAGCTTTACTCCCACACAGTTGGAAAGACCACTTTTCAAATTCATTTAAACATTGAAACAAATTTTTTAATTTTAATTAAAAAAAAAAATCCACAGTTCTACAGTGCCACATCCGGCTCGAAGGACCGTTACAGAATATCTGGTCCACAAGACCACTTTACATAGCTTAAGTAGTGTTATCCATCACCCAGGGATATGGAGTGCTGATTACCCACAAAACAACATATCCGATAATGCAATGCATATAGTGCAAAAGCAGCCACTACAAAAATGTCAGTGATGTTGTAGTTTAATGTCATTTGAATGGAATAAAGCGCCTGCAAGACTTGAGTTGTTATAAACTCATTTGACTCAATGCTTTGCTCTCTTTAAATTCGGTGCATATTTGTAGATTTCACTTATAACACTTGTGTTTTATTAACAAATGTACACATTTTCTATATATAAATCATCAGATTCACAAAATTTGCAAAGCCAAGCCTTAACATCAGAGATATTCTCAGAGCTGGCTGTGCGTTGTCTTCCCACATGGTCCTCCCTCTGTGCACAGCGACAAAACAGATTTATCAGGGAGCCCAAAATGCAAAATGATCACTCTAATTGAAAAGTGCACGGTTAACTAATGCTAATAGTCTTTAGATTAAGTCACTGCCTTTCCACACTGGCTTTTAACCCTACAACACGTTCTGCAGCTCATCTAGTTTTTCACCCAGACAGCCGGCCGCAGCGTGTCATTTGTCTCAATTACTGATTGTTAGATTAATTTGATGTTACCTTTCTGCAAAGTGCTCGTCTTTAGATACATGTACTGTGACAATGCAATTAGGTCATCGGAGGGGTAATCCAATTTAGCATGTTAGCGTCAGATGTGTAAGTGAAGACGTTAATATTTATTTATTCATAATTGCACACAACTGTTCGGGTTGCAGGAGATATTAATCCTGCGTTAGGAAGCCATTTTCACTCTGTCAGAAAAAATAAACTCCCGTATTAACAACTTACTCTGAATAATATCCTCTCCACCACATGAGTAATCACCTACAAGAGTGGCCCTTGCGCCTTACATTCAGGGGGCCCGTGAACATGTCGCCTTGATCTAATGTGGTACGGCACATCCCAGGAATCTCTGATCAGCGTAATCTTGCATCTCTGTTTGGAGAATTTGAACTCGTGGCTTGAGGCGCTGTTGCGATTCAAACAGTTTATAATGAACGTGACACGGTGAGGTTAACAGCTGCCTGCTGAAGATATTCACAAAGAAACACACAATATGAATATCGCTCAGAGCTGCAAATGTGGGTTGCTGGAGAGATGTATCCTCGAAAGCAAAAATCATTAGAATTTAAAGCATATTACCTCAAGAGCTGCATAGCCGCTTCAAAGGTTGTTAGAATATAATTGACACTTTCAACTTGTAGAATCCCGAAGTCATTTGCACCAATGGAAATAAACGAGAACTACTTGTGATTTCTTCTCAGAGTGCTTGATTTGCATTCATCTGGAAAAACACATGGTGATTTTAAATGAAATGCATACACACACGTGAACACTCTCCCCGGCAGTTCTGACCCTTTTTGCCTTTAACACAGCATCGTTTTTATCTGTGCATGCTAATTTGCTCTCATTATTCCAGAGGTTGTGTGTAAGAATCCACCATGAGCATGCGAGCCTCCGGCAGCTTGTACATGTGCAGTTTGTGTGTGCTGGTATGTATAGTATGTATGATGTGATCTAGAGCGATGTATAAATAGCTGCTATGTGCTGGTCTTAATGACGGTGCAATGGCTGACTGCTGCCCTCAGGCCCAGTGCACTCAGAAGGAGCTTGCGTTCAGACTCAGTGTGAGTGTGTTCTATGACTCCAGGCTTCCAGCTTCAGATGACCTTGTACGGGGCAACGCAAATGGTTTTTCAAGCTCACTGCTGTGCAGGGTGAATTGATATGTTTACACAAGGAGCAATCCTTTATATGTCATTACATGCAGCAGGTATGGATTTAATTTGGCTTGATTTGAACAGGAACATGAGCAGCACCAAGGACTCGAAGACACCGACTCCTGAAACTTTGCAACACTTTTTCTTTATAATCCAAGGCAAATTATCATTCATCTAGATGAAAGCCAACCCATTGGCAGATACTGTTATATATCAAACTAAATATAAGGAGCAATTAAATGCAAAGAAATCAAAATCAGAAAATACCACTTTCTGAATGGTGAAGCTTTACAACTCTTTGACATTTCCATTGCAGGCATTGGTTTACTCTTACTTCTCTCTTCCTGTTTTGATCGTAAATCTAGTTATTGGAAAACTTTCAGCTAAAAGTTGGAGACTGTTATTTCTTATCAGTTCATATGTATTTTTAGAGTTCAATGAAAAGAAATTAAATATAGTTAATCTGACAGTTTTTTTTCTGTTAAGAATGACAAAACACTAATTTTATAGTTGATTTATGTTTATAAAATAAGATTACAACAAATAATATCATTCTAGTTAGATAATGTTGGAGAAACACACTTCAATTGGAAAAAAATCCATAATTTAATTAAACTGGGCCACATCCGGCTCGAAGGACCGTTACAGACTATCTGGTCCACAATACCATTTTATATAGATTTATTAGTGTTATTAATTACCCAGGGATATGGGCTGCTGATATCCCACAGAACTACAGACCTCTTAATGCAATGCTTCATCCTGGCAAAAGCAATTACTGCAAAATATCAGTGATGTTTAAGTTTAAAGTCATTTGAATGGAATAAGTTACCTGTAAGACTTGGGTTCCTATAACCTCATTTGACTCAATGCTTTGCTCTTATTAATATCTGCTTTAATATGTAGTTTAATGTATTTTGACAGGAGCTAGTTTTAAGTAGAATCAAAAAATTAAGGACATTTAAGGTCATTTAAAAGTTTTTTTTTTCAGGGCACTTTATTTTAAGTTTATGTAACTCAAAATTTTTATTGCAGCTTTTTGCAGCATATTTGTAGTTTTTTCTTCTATCATTTTACAAAATGTTTTTATGAAGATCAAAAAATTAAGGATATTTAAAGATTAAAAAAAAATGTTAAAGGGAAAAATATTAAATGTTGATTTTTTTATATGCATATTCATGAAAATCACATTAAGTTTGGGTTTGTTGAATAAATGTTTAAACAAACAAAAAGATAAAAAGTGTTTCAAATCAACCTACATGGAAGTCAAACAATGATTTAAACTAATTGAAAAGAGTTTAGTGTGATGGACTGGCGACCTGTCCAAGGGTACAATAGCTGTCACCCAATGTGCACTGGAGATAGGTACCAGCAGACCACTGTGACCCCAAAAGAGAATAAGCCGGATAGAAGATGAATAAATAAATAAAAATAGTTTAGGTCATATCACCCATTACCTTACTAAATATTATGAAACTTATAATACACAGGTTCAAACAGCAATTACTATATTTTATATACTGTGCTCCAAATGAAACACATAATCACTTAAAATCAGAAAAGCTTTTGAATTATGACTGACTCCAATTTTTCATTCTCTCTCTTTCTCTCATTTGTTTCACGCTCTCTTTAAAACCCAATAAACTCTAATTGCATTCATTGCTGCTGACTAACAATTTCAGCAAAACATTGTGGTTAGTGTAATACTATGCAAAAATAAATAACTACCAGCAATTCAGCCACATTATAAATCATTAGTGCTGTCTCTGCTTAGTCTAGCAATTAATTGTAGGCTCTTGAGCATGTTGCTAAGAGGGTATAATAATACAGAACACATTTTTATGCTTGCCATAATAACTTGTTAGCATCATTGTCTGCATATGGCGTGCCGGAGAAATCTGTCCCCACTACTTAGCAAACGATAAATGTCATGTTGGCTGAACATAAGAGCAGAAAGCATGTCAAAGCTAAGCTGCCAAGATGAAGCACTACACAAATGTTTATGAACGCTATATAGTTCTGGTAAAGTAGATTCTTTCTGTCTGATGAGTGCAATATGCAGAACTCCACTCATGACGCAATTACATTTTTAAACTTTTGTATGCAAAAGCTTTCAGACGTTTACAAACCTTACCTGCCATAACAATGTGGAAAATACATCCGTTTGTATATTGAATGTCTAACTTTATTCAGTGTTAAATAACGATTTACTTTGATTCAAGCAAAATGTGCCCTTTATTGCTTTTTTACTGTTTTCTGATATAAGGGGTATTTAGTACATAATATTTAAAGAGTAATGCAACTATATGAAGGTGATTGTCAACATCTGAGGGAACACAATGACACAAACTCTTCTAAACTATTATACAGATCTAGATTGACAGATAAAGAATAACCCCCCAGTGTTACTTAATCGCCTCCTTGTCAACACAAAACTCATCCGCTTCCATCTTTGAATCTGATTGGCTTCCTGTACTCATTCCTGTTGGTATTAGTATTCATGAGCTGTTTGCATTGACTTTATAGGGTTAAATGAGGTGTGCGCTGGTTGAAAAACTAAGTGGATTTACATATGCACACTTTTTGGAAGTCTGTGATTTATATACTGACTGTTTTGGTATTTGCCTTTATTGATTTATTTCGCCTTTATGAACCCTAGTGTTAGTAAAGGTGCACTGCTTTCTATGTGTTTTTACCATTTGTTTCCATGTAAGACACTGGTTCAAGGTTCTACATCATTCTGTAGATAGAGGGTATACATTCACATTCCTTTTCCACCCAGTCATGCCTTTTTCACTGAGACTGAGTGGCAAAACAAGAGGTGAAATGCCTGGGTTTTTTAGGGATTTGTGCCGAATGGTGAGTTTTTCTGATGAATATGCGCTTAAGTTAAAAGCAATTGGACTTGATTATGGGTCCAACAACTCACCAGACGACCAGCTTTCAGTGGCTTTAAAACAGGTGTCTTCAACCTTTTTGAAACCGAGAGCTACTTATTGGCGACTAAAATACCGTTTTCTGAAATAGCTCAACTTACCTTTAACTAAATGTCATTATTAAATATGATATTACCGTATTTTTCGGCTCATAAGACGCACCCAATTTTAAAAGAGGAAGATCTAGAAAAAAAAGATTCTGAACCAAACATTTGTGGAAAATATTTTATATCAACTGTGTAAAAGTTAACAGCCAAACATGTAACATGAACAGACAGTAAACAGTAAAAGTAACAAAAAAAAAAGGCTGTAATGTTTTTCTTTGCCCCCACTCATCATTCTAAAGTCCACCATTCGGTATCACCATCACTGTTCCAGTGCAACATCATCTTATCGTCAGGCTCAAGAAACAGATAGCAAATAAACTAT
>SRMA01027020.1:187558-218100 GCA_007224835.1 Danionella cerebrum
CCCCCCCGTTTTCGTTACGACCGCGCTATGGCAGAGATGGGCGATGACGTCAGCGCGCAGCGCTGGGTTTACAAATATGGCCGCGGCTTCGGCCTAGCTCCGGAGCTAGACGACAGACTGAAGACGATGCAGATCGATCATCATCTTATCGTCAGGCTCAAGAAACAGATCGCAAATAAACTATTAGCTGTGCCCATTTCACATCTTAAAATGTATTTTAGCGTGAAAAATCGGGTTTGTAGCGTGAGAGATCACTCAAATGCGAGTCAAAAGCAGTTTCGCTCGTGAGTATGGATGCGGAAGCACCGCTGCGGCTACCGTAGCCAAGGCATTATGGGAAATGTAGTATTTCCCCCCCGTTTTCGTTACGACCGCGCTATGGCAGAGATGGGCGATGACGTCAGCGCGCAGCGCTGGGTAAACAAATATGGCCGCGGCTTCGGCCTAGCTCCGGAGCTCTTACGCCTCTCATACGGCCGTTACCGGAATTCGCGGCGCTCTGCATTCGCTCGATAAGACGCACCAACTTTTTCCCCTCAGTTTTGGGGAGGAAAAAGTGCGTCTTATGAGCCGAAAAATACGGTAATCTCTCAGAAGACACTGATCATGTTCATTTTTTCTCACAAAGAATCTCAACAATAATGTAAGAAAGTAGGAAACATGTACATTTTAATGGGCAACACTATATTTTGTCTCTTTGCAAGTGTTTCTCAAATTGAAAAAATAAAAATAAAAAATAAAATAAAATAATCAATTCTACAACAGCCCTTGGAAATCACAGTGACCCATTTTCACTAGCCACTAGAACTTTTTAGCAAATCATGAAATACTTTGCACTACTTTCAACTATTTGTATATATATCTTAAAAGCATTTTAATTTTATCAAGGTTAAGAAAATCATATTTAATTAAATGCAGCTCACTGAAAAATTGCTCTATTTGAGCGATTCATGTGGTCCTTACAGGTAACGGGGTACACATAGAGTTTTTACCATAAATTTATTTCCTGACATTCCAACACTGGGAAAGTTTACACCGTTTTAAAAAGCCTGTCACATCTCTAGATGTCCTGGTTATATAAAGATTGTTTGTTGTATGTTAGCTAGCTAATCTTTATGTATCTAATGCTATCACTCCATCAGAGTCACATGCTTTGGTCATAATGTCTTCCTGTTATTACCATGTTTGCCTTAACTTTCAACTACAGATTAAAAAAGTTGGTGAATTTTTCACAAGTCTGACTTACCAGACTACAAACGGAGACTACAAATCTAGGGTTCATCTTTTGGATTCCAGTTATTTCTTTGAATTCCAGCAATACATGAGAAACGTTCATCGTGATTTAGGATTGAACTGAGAATATACAAGGCTGAATATTATTTAAATCCCTTTTCCAGCTTACTAAATGTTGATTGGCTGTTTTTTGTTGCACATACAAAGCACAGCGGTACAGTTGCTCTTGGAGTGATCCTGGAGAGAGCGTGTGCAATGTAGCCATCTCAACACCAGAACTTAACGAGGAAGTGGAAGTAGTAGTGCAAGTAGCTGCCATCTATTTTTTGTCTCATTTACATCAATTCCTGTGAATATCATTTGAAATGAGGGTTGTTTTTTCTAATTATTTTGTTTCTTACAGTGAATTATTCTCAGGGTCAAACTTGCATATCATACAAAAATATTGAAACTCAGCTCGCCTACAAACTTGGCTACATTCATCGTGTGTATTTTTTTATATAGGAGTACGAGATCAACAATATCTTTTCTGCATCTTAATGTTGGATAAAACACACACAGGCTCATTTAAATTATTTGTTTAAAATCACTAAAAAATCACAAAAAAAAGTTTACTGACAGTGTTACCATGATAATCATGTGATTGAAAAGTAGGCTGTGGATTGGTCTGGTTGCATTTGTGGCCTATTGCTCTAAATAAGAGCATTGGAGAAAAGCTGAATAAAAAGAGCTGGAAAATATAAAAAGTGGTATTCAAGTTTATCACCTTTTGGAACCAATTTTTATTACTATTAAAATGCATGGACCACATTATTCACACGAGTGTGGGGGTTGGTGGCTCTCTAGGTTCACTATGGAATATTGTTGTGTTACTGTAAGTTTCCAGAAGTCAAAAATGTGGATTGTTAAAATTAGACAAGACATTAGACATAAATTTCAGGTAAGACTTTTTAATTAATAAACTGTTCTTAATAACCGCTAACATTAGCAAGTCCATTTTTGTTCAGTCATATACTGTTGATCTTTATGGCTGAGTCCTTTTCTAGAGCAGAAAAGTAAATGCTATGTCTTGTGAAGAATAAAAACCATGTTCTAAACATAATTGATAATCTCTTTACACATTACATAACAAACCAGTAATTAAACGTTTTTGAAACAATCTAATAGTGAACGTCTGAAATACACTTTGAATCAAGCTAGCTAGATACACGTAATATTGCAAACATGTGTGCATTTTATTCTATATAACAACTTCAGAAGAATTTTCTTCCCTTTTCTTACGAACCCAGGTTTTGCTTTCTTTGGTCTGTGAAATCTAGATAAACAGTGACGGGACAAAACCTTCCTTCAGCTTCCGGATTCCAGTCAGTGTTTTGAAGAAACATACCAGAATGAAATGCACACTCTTGTGTTCTTTGTAGTCTACACCAAAATAATCTAGTTTTGGTTGTAAATGATCATCTTAATGGAGATAGACTTGCTAACGTTAGCGGTTTGCTCACGGGTTACCCACAATAACAGTGTTTTAAATAGTCTTACCTGAAATGTAGGTCCAGCGTCCCGTCTAAATTTAACTATCCACGTTTTTTCTGTGACTTGTGGAAACTTCTCATCCTTTCATCGGCTAAAGCAGCGAAATTTGGGTACACATCAATACGCTACAGTGAATCCTGGAGATCTGCTGTCCCTTGTCTTCCATTCAAAATGGCAGCGCACCAAATAAGGTCTATTGGACAAACCTGCAAGAACCTAAGCAAATGGATCATTCAAAAATAACATTTGCAAAGCATTCTCAAATTCCTAAACTTTATTAGGAAAAGCTGCCAAAGTTGTACCGACTCTTTGTGGTCATGTGAATCTGTTCAGATCAATAAAAGACGGTTTTGTGGCACACCTCCTTAAACAAAGCGAATCAATCGTTTCTGGTTGTTTATTCATTTAAAACAGGAACGTTGTTTCTCAGCACCTTTAGTCCCACGTCAATCTTATCGCTCAAATAAATACTGCTTTAAACGGCGGCCGGGTTATCGTCTTGTTGATCTGCCGGTAATGGTGGGACGTGTTTGGTTTAGCATGACACGTGTATTTGTCTGGCCCGGTTTCTCACAGCAGAGTGTGAATTTGTCGTCGTTTTTTTATCTGCTTGGATTAGAGGCCAACAGCGGAATGTCTTCTGTGATTATCCTGACAGCGAGTACACTGACCACCGTGTCTCCTTCTCCCCCTAATTGAAATGTAAGGACTTGCCTAGCCGGTTATCCTCCCTTATGGAAAATAAATGGACTGAGGAATATTTATTCCATGCTCTGACTGCGAAATTAGGGTGAAATGTAAGTTTGACTAACTCAATCAATGAGTTTAGCAAAGATGTTTTTCAGCGAGGTATTTAAGGATTAGACGCTCAGAAAATTAAACCTGAGGGTGAATGTGCGGGTGACGTCTTGACAAATCTATCTGGGACAAGATCAACAACTTAATGTTTAAACCAATCACTCTAAGTATATATTTGAGCTTGGATATGCAGACGTGATGCTCAAATCCCAAAGGTTCGAGCATGCACTCGGCGGATCATCCACACTCTCAATGGCCAAATTACACCAAAATCTTTCAAATTTATCAAACATGATTTTTCAACGAGCAAGCTCGTCTGCAGAAACACAAGAAGTGTCCATTAGCAGCCATGGAAAATAAATGCCTTCAAGGTTTAACTACTTATTTTTGACATGCAATCAGCTTCACTATGTTCATTTACATAGGCTGATAAATACCATCTGGACAGTAATGCGAAATAACTCAAGGTACAAAATTGAGCATTCGCCCCTGCAACCAATCAATGAAGCAGCTATGGGCAGTCTCCTCCTAGGCTTGCCTAAATATGCTCAGGCATCTGATCAGAATTTTAATGATTTAGCTGAGCTGTCCCTTTATACAGATGCGAAGCTCAATATTTTTCACAACTGTTTGCTGTTATTTCCTTTAAGGCTTTCTCTCACACAAAAAAATATATTCTCTCATTATAAAATCGCCCCGATATTTAGCCAAATTCATTGTAATTAAACTATGTTTCGACAAAAAAGTAGCTTCTTTTGTTAAACTTATGTTATTTATTCATTCAACAAACTTATAATAAAGCCAGATGTTTACACAATGACTGATAGATGCTATTTGGTGAATATTTAATATTATTTTATATCCAAAATGTATTTTTTTGCTTCTTGGTGCAAAAAAAATTAAATAAAAAAAATAAATAAATAAAAAGCTTCTTTTGTTAATCTAATTTTATCTATCCATACTTTATTTTCAATATTTTTTCTTAACTGTGCTCTGCAGTTGAATTGAAATGCATTAAGAATCACATACATTTTTTATTGGATCTTTAACTTTTAAGAACGTCTATTTAAAAAATAAATAAATAAAAAAATGTGGTCAACTGTCATAAAACATATAAACTGACATATTTCTATGGATAAGGAAGCCTAAAAATGTAATCAAGAGACGAGAAACAGCCTGAATGATCACGCATTGCTTTTATTGCATTTTATATTTGATTTACATAAGAGATGATTAAAAAAGAGCTAACACAAGCTTGAATTAATGCAGATTGTGATGAACACATTACGAACTACTCTTCAAGTGGAAAAAAACAAGATAACCACAAAACTTTAATTTCAGTTAAAATATATATATATTTTTAAATAGTAGAGAGCTATGCAACTCCTCTTGAATAAATCCCATTTTCTTATTTTCTTTAGAGCATCACATGGCTTTTGCTTTAGTGTCATGTTAGCCTGTCATCGTAGCTTCCCGCTGATGTTTTGTTCTTGACTGTTTGTGTCATTGCGTGTGTGTTTGTTCCTATGAAAACAAAGACCTTCCCAAAGTGTCAGTCACACAATGTTAAATGTGTATTATTCTTTGCATCTGACTGAAATTTGAATATCCAATAAGCAGAGACAGAGGAGGTGAAAACCCTTGGGGAATCCCTCCACCCCCAACACACACATGCACACACACCAGCTACAAAAACAGAGAAAAAAATGTGTTTGTTTGCCATACAAAAAAAGTTTCCCCAAGACTAACTTCAGAACTAAAAAGGAAGAAAATACCATAAGAAATTGCCAGGCTTTCACTGTCAGTCAGCTTTTAATGATGTAGGCAGATTGGCTAAAGTTCATCATCGCTGCTAATCAAGAAAGCTTAGCTTATCAAGTTTGCTTCCTGCTGTTACATCTTAATTGAATTATACCTTTAACTCAGCTTTAGCTCTTTCCATCAGATTTGGAAAGGTCATTTACTCTTAACGACTTTGTGTATTGAAAAATCTCTTAACGTGCCGTGTTACAACTAATGTAACTTCAAAGATGCTATACACTCAGGACATTGCTAATCCACACCATTAAATGAGAGGTTTGACAAAGATTTTTTTTTTAGTTCAATCCCCACTGTCTTTACATCTAAATAATAATTAAAAAATAAATGTTATATGCATGATGTGGTAACAATATCTTTGAAAATGAGCGTTTTATACATGTATCTAGATTATCTAGATTCATGTATAGCCAATTCCAAAACAAGGATGCACAATGAACCTTTGTATAACAATCAACAAATCAAAGGCTGTAATTCTTGAATTTTTTAACCCTCATATTATCTTTATGGTCAACATAATATTGAGGTCACTATAATATGATATGGTTTTATAATGTACACTATAATTTAAAATAATAAAAAACCTAACACAACCATACATGTAGTATTGCAAGAACCACTGACAGTTGACATAACATGGGGCTTGGGGGAATCCTATTTCTTGTGAGTACTTTGATATTTCCTGCATTTTATGCTCACTCAAGGTTTTCTGTCAGTGCGATTTTTGTCCCTGGTTTTGGCAGTGAAAGTTACATAGAGAAGAATGTGTCTGAGACAGAGGATAATCTTGAGGAGGACCCTGACTATGAGGCATCTTCCTCAGATGAGAATGAAACTCCTAATGTTAACCCCCCCTGTTGTCTCACACTTTACATTCCAAAAATGGAAAATGACCATGGTCCCGCTCCCCCTTGAACGATAGGGTAGACTTAGTCCTGCTTATTTAATCAAAATGGTTACAGGGATCAACAAAAAATGCTACCAGTCATGTTCTAAGACATAAAAATCGCCATTTCTGTTTTTCATTACACCATCAATTGAAAATTCTATTCTTTAAATGACAAATTTAGACGAGAGGAGTCTCTATGGGGAGAGTTTGCTCATATTGTCAAGAGTGTTCAAATTGTTTTTTCTTGGTGTCAAATTCAAATTCACCCCATACATAATTATGTATCTACTAAAAGAAATTATTATTTTCACATTTCAACAAAAACTAACAACAAAAATATATATACTTTTCCAATTTTAGGCCTTATTTTAAAAGAGTCAGTTCTGAGGTTTGTTCCTCCATTGAATCATTGTATCTCCTACTGTTAGTAAAAGAACAGACTATAGAAGAGCGAAAAGATACTTGCTGAATTGTTTTTTTAAGTGGATACATACATTCAAATGAGTCAGGAGGTAATGAATCCTTTCCAAGCTAAATAAAAAAAAGATCAAAATATCTTAGAAATGTGAGTTTTATACATGCTTGTATAAGTTGATTTACAGCTACTTCAAAAAAGATGTATAAAAGGTTAAAACTGGTATCGCTCACCTAACCATCACCATCGCATTCTCTGTTCTTAAACTCTTTCCCAGAAGCCCAATGTCCATCGTCAATGTTATCTCTCATGTTAAGTTCCTGGACTCCTCTCTTATGCATCCTACTGAATGCTAAAGCAAGTTTTCTTCTCAAACATCTTGAAATCTAAATAAAATCACAAATTCATTTTCTCAAAAACTGAATATTATGGAATGGTTTTGTATGGAAGACACCTGGTTCCGTACTTTAATCAACTTAAAACACCCGCAAAGGTCTCTCAGTTTTGTCCTGCATGCTATGACAGAATGTGGGGCTAATCAGAGATTCCAGGTGCTATTCAGTAGCCTGCACGTTTGTCAGCTGCACATCATTTAAAACACGTCAATGAATTTGGGAGTCAGAATGCTCATTGCGGGAGAAGCAGACTATTTCCCTTTACTGGGAGAACAGGGAGGACATCGCAGAAGCCATCAGGAGCCAAAAGGGGCCCAGGAGGTGCCCACTGACCAGGACTGTAGTCACTGGGCTCAGCTAGATTCCTGTCTCCCGGAGGAGCATGCCGTGCGCTGGGCCGCCCATTATTCATCAAGGAATCGATGACAGGGCACTTGGATCTAGTGAGCCCACACACATCTTGGCCGGAAACCCACATTCCACTGGACAAACGGAGTGATGGCATCCTGTACTACCCCTGCCTTCTTCTAGGAGCCGTGCTTGCCTTACTGGCTCACCACTAGCTCCAAGAAGCCACTGAGTGACTCATTTATTTATTTATTGGTGCCAAATGTTTTATTGAAAAGCCCTGTGTGGCCTTAAACAATGCAAGTGTGTCCGAGTCTCTCTTGCCACCTGCTACAATGCTTTACCATGTTGAAGACTGGTAACTTGACTAAAAGACAGCCTTTGGCACCTTGCACAAAGAGGGCAAGGTCATTGCAAAAGAGGCTTCTGTTCACAGACCTGTGTCAAAAATGTAAATACCATCAACAAGTCCTGATTAGTAACACAGCATTCCTATTCCTTGAACCCAGCAGCTGTATAGTAGATCTGCACAGTCATATTTTATGGTGTGTAGATCTAAAGTACATCTCATTTTTTCTTTCTCTGCCTGAGCAGATCCCACTTAAAGGCCTGAAGAGAAATCATGTTGTTGTCATGAGCAGGGCGACAGGCCAGTGGAGATGGATGATTCATTTCCATCCCCATTAATACTATGATTTGTTTACAGATGCATTGCAGGTCTGGAGAGGAGTACGCTCTCTCTCTTCTGCCGGGGAGTGAGAGATGATTTGTGTAGCACTGGCTTAGATTAGCTCCAGTCCCCATATTGGACATCATATTTCCCCAGGTATTTTTCCTGCAGGCCTAAGTGAAAACCAGATGTCACACACGTCAGCTGTGAAAGAGAGTGAAGTATGCCTTTTTGTCACTGTGATAGTTGAAACCATAAAAAAAATGTGGCGTTATCTTTTCAACACCAATATATATCTTGTTCTCATACGAATGGGCAGGCTCAGAATTAAACAAAGCCTCATTTTTGAGCCTCACTTCAATTTTTTGAGGTTTATCTGCTGCTTTGTGTACAGCCAGTGAGCTTTTTAATTATACTCATACAGCACTCTTTTATAAAAACAAATACTCTTCTACTCAGTCCCTTCCGACATCCAGGGAGTGAGTCTTGCTGTTTTTTTCCAAGATCTACCAAGGGTTAAGGTCAAAGACGTAGGTATGTATACATTTACACATTTACATATACATTGCATTTGTTTATACCATGGTCTCTCTGAATGCTGGTTTCTGATTGGCTGGAAGGTGTTGCTTAAACTGTAAGGGGTTGCTCTGGTTTATTAACTTGTTTTATCAATGCTCAACACTGGTAACCATAGTAATATACTATGATTGGTCTCCTCTCTAAAGCTGGACTGGAGAGCAGTTGCCAGGTGGGCTCATAAGTTTACACATGGCCTTAAAATATGAATGATAACCCAAAAGCATTTTTTCTACTCATAGTTAATGGTTGGGTGAAGTCATTTGTCAAACCACTGTGTTTATTCTTTTTAAATCATAATGACGTCAGAAACTTTCCAAATGACCCTGACCAAAAGTATAACTTAACCCAACTTTAATAGGTTATATTTCTCCATTTAACATCAATGACAGCTAGAAGACTCTTGAGGTAGTTGTCAATGAGGTTCTTTATCTTCTCTGTTTATTCTTCTTGCCAAAAAGACTCCAACTTGTGTTGCATGAACTGCACAATTGAGTCTCTTCAGAGTGGTTAAATGATATTAAGGTAGTTAGACTAAGATGGTCACTCCAGAAACTTGTTGTGGAACCAATGACAAGTGACCTTGGCCTTGTGTTATGGACTGTTGTCGTGTTGGAATGTCCAGTTATGTCCGACAAGCAGTTTCTGAGCTGTTGATGCACATTTTCCTTTAGTATCCTTTGAAAACATGCTGCGTTCATCTTCTCATCAATTTTGACAAAGTTTCCTGTGCCTTTTGAGCTCACATTTGTGCCAGTAAAAATTCCTGAAAAAAATTTAATTGAAAACACTTTAATTATAGATTTATTAATTTCAGATTATTAATTTCTTTATAAATAAACATGATGGGTAGACTTATAAAACATACATAAACTATATAGAAAATAAAAAGTATATAAATATTTTAAATTAACTTTTAATTATTTTTTCTAATTATTGTAATTATTGTTATCTTTAAGAACAGGAAACTGGAAAATAATTAATGTCTGAAGGGGTTCTGTAATATTCCAATTTCCCAAGATACTGATTTTCTGAGTTTCATTAGCCATTAGTTATAATGTTTAAAAGTAAAATTAATAATAATAAAAACCCTTGAAATATTTAAATGAATAATGCATGATGAATGAAAACAAGCTTCACTTTTTGAATGCAACTTTTAATAAAATTTCAAATTGTTGGCAAGCAGAGTTTTTAGAGTGTGTATATAGTTTTTTTTTTTTACAAAATACATTTTTCTTCTAATTTTCTTCTTTAATGGATTTCAAAATCAGATCCCGATTCTAAACCCAGTTAGATGATGCAAACTTGATTAATAATTAACTTTGTTTAATTAAATTTGATTGGATTTGGGGATATATAAAATATTCTTTACTTTTTTGTGCATTGGATGGTTGCCAATGCTTACTCCGGATATAACCTTCAATCTAGAATGTGACTACGTTGAAACACTATTTGGGTTTGAAGAGATTTACAGTCCTATAATGCCAGGGGGCTGAAGTGAAGGTTGCCAGTTAGAGATCTGTGGTAGTTAAGGGTAACAGCTAAGCATCTGCCAATGCGTGACAGGGTATGGCAGGACTCGGGCCGACACATCGTCAGATGGAGGATCCGCTCTCCATCAGACGAGAATTCTCCAGGGATGTGCCACAGCTGACAAATGGAAAGTGGAGTCTGCTAATTACCAAAGTCAAAAATTTCAAGCCGCTTTGAAGATGGGAAGCTCAGAGAGTCTCAACAGGAGTCCTGTGCTAACCTTTCTGTCCTGGTCAGGATGGGGCCGTCTCTCGCTCTTCGCCCACCTGACTCGTAAATCTACAGTCAGGAAGAGGTAACGGTCACCTGGAGTTCAGCACGTGTTGTTTTTTTCTTCCTCATGTATGTAATTTCATTTCATATAATTTTATTATCCCATGCTCACTCAAATTACACGCTGCACACTACGGTTCTGATAGAGTGAATGTCTGGGAGGAACAGGCTAATGAGGTTGGGGAAAATATGCAGGTGGTCATTGCTCTAATGCACCAAGTCAAACTATGAAGCTTTAAGCTTTTATTTCCTCTCAACGTCAATAGATTGGAAGCAGCTGTGTGTAATGAATGAGACTTTTAAAAAAGCCCTCGTCAGTTAGTGCCTCACTCAGTAGGAATGCCAGTTCGAAATAATCCACATAGTTGAACATAAATCGAAGTTGACTGCGACTCGACTCGGAGTAATTGACCAAACGTTGAGTTTTTACAGTGTCGCAATGTTTCTGCGCCATTAGAAATGAACAATCGTCTAGATTCATCGCACACGTGTTCACACAGTTATCTGCAAGCTCTTGGCTGATTAATCTTAGAGAAACAAAAGTGACCAGCTTTTACCCTCAGCATTAAGTACAACAGTATGTAGAGTGAACCAAGCGTAACCAAACTTGTTTTTTTCTGAGCTTCGGTCTTCAAATGTGTCCCGCGAGGCCTCCAGCAAATCACATAGCTCAGTAAAATCAGCACGGAGCACAGAAACTTCTGGAAATCTCATCAGGGAGGTCCGCCGCCGTCAATCAGCTTCACAAATCACAGGGGTTTGTGACCTTAGATTCGCGGGGAGCTGCTTCAGGCTGATCAAATTAGCTATCGGTCTATCGAATGCAGGGAAATGTTGGCATGTTTAAAAATCGTAATGCTTTATTGCTCTTGAGAGCACCAGAAAGTGAATCTCATGGATTTTTCACACCTGAAACATGTAACAGCCTTAATGTCTGGAGTTTTATTCCAAAGAAAACAAGCAGAAACCACTGTGTGTTGTGTAAAACCGAAATTTGCTCAAAGAAAGAGTGTAACTCATAAAAAGGTCCCAGTTGTGGTGGCGCATGTGGTTCCCCCCACACACATTCTCTCTCAAGGGTTTTGTTCTCTCAAGGAGGCATCGCGGAGTCCCAAGTGCACAACTCAAAGAACTGTTCACAGTCTACACTAAAATCCTTTTAATCTAGGGACACTCCCAAAAGTAAACTTATCTGATGTTACGACCCCTAGCTCACAAGATGTGACGAAGTTCCAAAATCCACAACACAAACTCAGGTAACCCAAAACACTATGATTTATTAACTATTAACCATAACAAACAAGAATAAGAACAATATTACTCTTTGAATAAAAAAAAGTTAATAATTTCACACAAAACAAACGCAACTCTTACGCCTCTCCTACGGCCGTGACCACCCTCCGCTCCACGCTGCTCTGCATTTACCGTACAAGACGCACCAACTTTTCCCCCTCAGTTTTGGCGAAGAAAAAGTGTGTCTTATATGGCGAAAAATACGGTATTTGTTATGAAAAATAGAGAAAAAATGTTTATATTAAATATATTTTAAAACCAATTTATTCAAATTTTGGAACCAAACTCTTTTGCCGACAGCACCAAGTTTTCTAAGCATGGAATGAATAAGTTAGCGACTTGCAGTTCTATCTTTTTCAATCTTCAAGAATAACCTCTTTGAGAGGCTAGATGCTGGATCGAGATTGATGCTCAGCTTCAGAATTCCCCACAGGTGCTCTATTGGGTTCAGATAAAGAGACAAACAGAATGCGATCATTGTCGTGTTGGAAAAGTGCACGGAGTGATGGCAGCATCTGCTCCTTCAGTATAGAGCAGAACATTGTTGAGTTCATGACGCCATCAATGAAATGCAGCTCCCCAACACCAGCAGCACTCATGCAGCCCCACATCATGACACTGCCACCACCATGTTTCACTGTAGGCACCATGATTTTTCATCCTTAATGTTAACAACACCTTACAGTTTTAAAATCATTAGTTCCAAAAACATTGATCTTTGTCTAATCACTCCAGAGTATTGAGTCCCAGTATTCTTTATCTTTTCAGGTAATTCTAGGTTTGTTTTATTATCCCCGGTCTTTAGGAGAGGCTTACCCATCATGCCATTCCTCTGCAGTGTGCGCCGTAAGGTTTCACGGGAAACGCTCACTACTGCGGTGAATTTGCAGGGGATTTTTTCAACCCTTCTCATCAGAAGACGCTTCTATCAAGATGTTACCTTCTGTGGATGGCCTAGATCTCTCTGTAAGATGGTTGCATTTAGAAGAAAAATAAATCTGATTATTCTAAATGCTCATTTTTACCATTAAGTTCAAGGAAAGGGTTCTATATATTTTCATTAAAATAAGTAAAATCAATCTATTGCTACATTTACTTAATGATTGATTCTGAAGCTATATTTATTATTTTAGCTTATTGAGTGCCTGTGTTATGTATTTTAAACAGTGTGAAGGAGGGATGGAGATAAGATCACTGATAAGCGAAGCTCCACTTTTTTCCTGTGCCTTGAAATAGATAAATTAACATGCCTGTAAAATATATTTGACTCGGATAAAGATTATCCAAAACACTAATCTAGAGGAACGCCCATGTTTTCCGAGCTTTGAATTATGTGTTTTACACACTGAGCTGCCAGCAACTTCCATTACAGATGAAGAATAACACATAACTTTTATAGCTCAGAGATGGAAAGACATGTTTAATATTTCACCTGAGAAAACAAACCTCCACACGCCGAAGCACCTGCTATGATTCACCTTCCTGAAAATAATGTTAAATAAAACACCCTTAGAAATGTAGCATGTGTGTCTATTAAACTGCAGCTCCAAAAACAATATGATAAAAATATTTTAAAAAAGAAGAAACACACAGTTTGAACATTAATGACAAATTTCATATAAATGAATTGTTTTGGATTTATTCAAGAAATAACATATAACCTCCTGTTTATATTTTAAACAGATTTCACTTTTAAAAGTTACAAATAAATTTATTAATATGGAATTTAATATGTATAATAGTAGTAGCAATCAGTATTAATTTTTAATGTTAGAAATTTATTATCATTTATTTATTACCATTGATTTTGGTTTTATTTGCATTGCTATAAAAAACTATATTTATTTGTAGTATTTGCAAAACTGGTACTTAATCATTGATGGAGGACAGTAAGGATCATTGAACAGGAACAATTAAATGCCGTTGATGCTTTAAAAAAATAAAATAAAATAGATTTAAGTTAATGAGTGTTTAGTGCAATGCACACTGCTCATGCTCTGATTCCTCAAAGCAAAATAATGTTTTTTTTAACATTAATTAACAATAAAAATGTTTTAAAAGTTAATAAATAACACAATCACAATAATTTTCACAGCATTAATTCAAATGCATGCTTCAGTCTCAAAACCAATGTAAATTTACTAGCGCTCAGGGAGGAGGGGCTACCTCCCCTTTGGTTTTCTTTTTAGCCCCTCCTCTCTGACGCTCCTCGAGCTGTGTTTAGAACTTTAATCGTTCATGGTGCAGGACAAACAAGAGCGTTTTGATAACTCGGTGTGAAGCTTCTTTATATTTTAGGGTACAATTTCCATTTCCAGGTAGATCAATATGCACCCTGCTACAGTTTAGATGAGTTATAGTATTTATCTTTTAAAACGCTAATCCCAGATGCATCAAAAATTACAGAGCTGGAGCACATTTCTGCATGACATAACTCACAACAGGAAACAAGTGGTTCTACGATCAAACCCGACCCATTATCACCTAGTATCAATATCATTAATATCCAGCGCAACCACAAAAACATGCTGACTGCACATTTGAATCCTTGCTCACACTTCCAAGATGACATGGACAGGAGCAGAGTCTATAAAAATAATCAGAGTGTACGAGGAGGGTAAGAAGTCTGCTAATCAGAAGGGCAGACTCCCCTCCACCCACCCACCCTTCATTTTCCTGTCTAATTACTTTGTCTTCAGATAAAGGCATGGCTTTGGGATCATCAAAGGTCCTTGAAACAAAGAGCAATATATAGCAATTACTGAGCCTCTCATCTGCCAGGCTCAGATTAAAACACAGCACCAGGAAACACTCCAAACTCAGCTTGTACGCTCAGAGCTGTCATAACATTGTGTCTGGAACCTTCTATGGAGATCTTCAGTCCTCAAAAGGCAATTAGGATGAACAATTAGCCTGTAATTGCTTAAGACTCTCTATGCACATCTTAACTTGAATTTGTTAAAAGCTCCTTAGATGCTGTAAGAGTAAATCTAAGCATTGTTTGGTTTTGAAGTGGCTATGAGGGTCAAGTTGTTATAAGATCCTTTGTTCAGGTTGTGACTATACTATACTATACTATACTAAACTACACAGTGGTACAAAGAGATACAAAAATAAACCATTCCAGGGTGGCTTTTGTATCTCGAAGCAAGTTTTACATGTAAAACATCTAATCTGTGCAAAGGCTCCCAGAAACAAGAGTAAAAGTTGATAAAAAAATGGAAAACAAGAGAAAAATGTTGATGTAATAAACGATAATAAAACAGAATAAAACACACACGTAAATGCGTTATATGTACACAAATATGAAACCTTACCTTGAGAGTGAAGCGATATGCGAGGTGGAACGGATGCAGAAAACATTACGGCATTACGTGTGAAAGTTAACTTTCTCGAGATATTTCACAAATTACAACCACCAACTTGGTTTCAAGCACAGACAGTACAGAGTGTGTGAGAAGGGATGGAGAGAGCACTTATGAGAGTTGCGCTAAGTTGTGCTACAGGACAGCACCTTCCACGTTATAAACGTTATTTCTTTTAGAACACCTTGACTCTAACTTTTGTTATAGTACATTATTGGTAATCTAATACATATTGTTTCGCTTGATTTAAAACTGATTTAAAGTGTTTTAAAGCGTATCAGCCCCCTAGCACTGTCTGCAATGGTAAAGTGGAGCGCCAGGACCCAGAAGCGCAGCACGACATCAGACTTAACAAGAGGTAAATAGAGCAGAACTGTTGGTGTTTTTTGTATCTTGGAATTTTTTTCCTATCTCAAAGCAAAATATTTCCTGCGAGACTTTCCGTATCTTGAACATTTCGTAACTTGAAGCATTCGTATCTCGAGGTACCACTGTGCTATGCTATACTATAATATACTTGCTTTAAAGCAAGCACGCCACTGGCGTAGCGGATGTTGGATAAAAAGGAGACCAGTGATGGACGGTAAATATTTGTAAACATTTACAGTTTTTGACCCAAATTAACTTCTCTCATCTGGCTTTTCCTTATCTCCTCTGGCCTTAAAGGCCACAGGAGAAGTCAAAATATTCTCCTGAGTGGACGAGATAATGAAGACGTTCTGCATTCCTCGCTCTTACAACACCTCCGCAAGCTTCTCCCAACCACTGTAATCAGGCCATGAGTACAGCACCGTTAATGGCAGCAGGAAAATATCGGCTGCTACATATGTGTACATTCAGTGAATTTGGATTCTGTGGATACCTGATCACAAACACTGGTCCCTTGTATGGTATGCTCCTCCACCAGAACCTGCTCTTTCAATGGCACCTACTCCTGTTCCTCTTGTAGTTCCCACGGGTTTGCTCTAGCTCGTCTGTCGATTTTTGGTTTTGGTTTTCCTTGAAGGACCTGCCCTAGAGCCTCTCCTCATGGCGAGGTTGTACCCACCTTTGAGCGTCTCTGGGTCCATGGGGTTGTTAACCAGGTTAATCGCCTGCTCTCTCTCGATGACTCTGCTTGCCATGATCTTTTGCCATGATCTGGCAGTTTTGCCAACGCAAATTCCCTATAACGATCAAGTCTTCTTCAGGAGGTCCTCATGTCACCAGTGGTAATTGACCCCTCGCCTTTGGCTGCGGTCCTACACAAAGTCAGTGTGGCTAGGTGGACTCCTCCCCCACTTCAATGATAGTCTTAGTCGTGCAAGCGTCACAGTGATCCTTTGAGTCACCCGTGGCTTCCCCTGGGTCTAGACCTCAAAGTGGCATCTTGAAGCCTTCCCAGAGACTTGATTAAGCAACGAGGCATTAGGGAAGTGATAGTTTTCGTCATAACACTCAATGAACGAAATGGAGATTACTCATTATGAATCACTCTAATCTCCCTCAAATCTGCCGTGACCCTCAGACAGTAACTTTGCATACACGTCATGAATAAGCAAATCCATAACCATAAGGTGACTAACTGGGGGAGTAGTTCTCTAAATGAAAATTTCAGCCCATTTCCTACAAAAGCCTGGGCTAGAAAATGAAGAGATTGAATGTGATTTTTGTTATATGGACTTTTGAGTAAAAGAATCACATTTCCCATATAATTAGACCAATGTGAACAACATATTATTAAAAATAAAAGAATGTCATGAACAGTAGTGTAAAGTAACTAATTACAAATTGTATGGATTACATATAGTAAAGTAGATTTAAAAACGCATACTTTTACTTGAGTACATTTCTAGTTCTGTATCTGTACTTTTACTTTGTAACCAATCCAATACCATCACATGAATACAATCAGTAGAAATTGTTATGGATGAACAGCTTGTTTATTTTCTTTTATCGTTTCAATCACCAGTAAAGTAGTTGAAAGTTTAATTATGAAGCAGTTATTCTCTCTGATTCTCTCTGCCTTTCCACTGTTTTGTAATGTCTATATTACTCTCTTCCTTTTTTCCTTTGTATTTTTCTCTTCCCCTCTCTCTATCTCTTTCTTTCTATACTTTCGCTTTCTCTATTTCTTTCCACTGTATTTCTATATTTTATTTGCTCACTTTTTCAGTCTCTTTTACTTTCTCTCTTGTCAATCTATACATCTCTCTTCTGTTTCACTCTCTCTTTCTTTTTTTTCTCAGCTTGTGCTCACTCTCTTGTGAGATGTCTCTTTTCTTTCGTGCTCTCGCTCTTTCTGTTTCTTTCTTCTGTTTCTCTCTTCTCTTTACCTCTATACTATTTCTATCTTGCTTGAGAAAATGGCTCTGATGTGAGACACTCACTTCTCTTGAGTAGTTTTAGAAGAGCTACTTTTTACTCTTACTTTAAGTTGTGTTTAGAACAGATACTTTAACTCTACTTTCTTTTTTTTTGGTAAGTAATGGTACTTTTACTTTAGTATGATATTTCAGTACTCGTTCCACTACTGGTCAGACACATTAACGACCAGGACTTTAGTATATTTAGAAAATACATTGATTTATTTTCATGTAGATTTAAAAAGATTTCCTTATCATTATTATTTTTGAAAGCGTGTAAACGTGAAAGATACAAAGCAGTATCATGAATTGAAAAATAATTATTTCATTAAATGATGATGTAATCACAGACAAAGATAAGAGTCACATGTACAGTAGAAAAAATGTGATAAGAAGAGCTACATGTGATCTGTCACCTGAATGTCTGTAAATGGAGCAGTGGCCTTGTTAGATCTTTATAGATGGGAGACGAGTGTTTAACATCTCTAATGAACAGGACTGTTCACAGCGCTGCCTGCTCAGTGTGAACTTACATCGCAGTCATTAGCCGGTAAAAGCTGATTATTGTGGAAAAAGTCTTTTCAAGGTTAAACACCACTAGCTTCTGCTGTGAAGATCCCGTAATTGCAATTATATTTGAAAATAGTTGAAACTCTTTTATGCCAGCACTTAGTGTGAATGGTGAAGGTGTTAAACAAGAAGAAAAGCGCAGAAACTGTCAGAAGACTGTAGCCTTATTAAAGATGATTAAGCAGCATGCCCGTGTGATTTTCTGGATTTTGCTTCATTTACTATTTATAAAGATGTTTCAGTGAAACAGCGCTTCACACAAAGTGGATTCACTTAAATATTATTTCATGAAACTGCCAGCACAAACTTCCGCAGTTGAGTTAGGGTGCGCTTGCATCATCTTATTGTTAATTAAAATAGCGAAATTAAGTGAAAGTGACAACAGCGCACATCTGGAGAGCAAAGTTTGATGAATTACTGCTGTCCTAATTACCAAAAACAGAGAAACGTATTTGATGGTAAAGAGACTAGAAACAATGAATTTTAGCTGAGGGCTGGAAGAGTTCTGTGTTTACTTCATTTACATGTTGCAAACAAGCTACAGATGAGCACTTATGGGAAATAAATGCACCCTTTCAAATGAATATTTTCAATACAGTTTATGACCATTCACTAAAAGAATAGGACTTCTGACCAATCAGAGAAGAGTTGGGGCTTTAAGTTTGACCAAGGAAGGACTGCCTACATACATACATACATACATATATACGTATATACATATATGTACATGTATACGTATATACCTTTGTATCCCCCCCCCCCCCCGCCTTTAGCAGAACCTTTAGTATTTTTCAGATCTTGGAATTTTATTCGTATCTCGAAGCAATATATTTCCGGCGAGACCTTTCGTATCCCGAACATTTCGTAACCCGACGCATTCATATCTTGAGGTACCACTGTACATGTAAACAAAGGAACTGGGGAGCAGAAAAAATGTCAGCAGATGCTCTGGAGTGATGAGTCAAAATATGAAATGTTTGACTGTAGCAGAACGCTGTTTGTTTTTTAGGGCTGGGGTTTTGGTTCTTTTAGAGCAGGGGTGTCAAACTCGTTTTCACTGAGGGCCACATTAGCATAATGGCTGTCCTCAAAGGGCCAGATGTAACTTATAAATGTAAAACAATGTAATGTAAAATAAATGTAACTACTCCTTAATGTTAAATAACTTATTATTTATAACTTATTCAAGTGACAATACAGTTGCATAGAAACAATTGTATGCTTGTTGTTCTAATATAAATCCTTTTGATTTTTGTTAACTTATGAAAACCCACATAACTTCATTAATGAAGGATCAAACTGTCTAAGTGAATAAAGAAAAATAGCATTTTTGTAATTTGTTTAAAAACCCTCACAGACTAAAGACGATGCATATCGATCATATCATGATCTTTTATCATCAGCTCAAGAAACAGATCACAGATAAACTATTAGCTGTGCCCATTTCAAATCTAGAAATTTATTTTAGTGTGAAAAATCTGAGGTGTGGCGTGAGAGATCACTCAAATGCGTGAGTCTTACGTTCAATGTGTGAGAGTTGGCCAGTTTGTGAGTATGGATGCGGAAACACCGTTGCGTTGTGGGAAATGTAGTTTTTTTTCGTTTTCATTTTTTTCAGACACTCAAAACTTTTAACCTCTCGCGATCCACATTACATTACATGGCGGGCCACATCTGGCCCTCGAGCCTTGAGTTTGACACATGTGTCTTAGAGGTTTGGAGTTTGGTACCTAATGTTTTGAAGCAAAGGGTGATCACAACAAATATTGATCTGACTGTGTTGATTGATAAAACATACAGTTCTTTTTTTTGTCTATAGCCAACTTCCCGCTTCAGCAAGGGTCTAACACTTATTGGTGCCAAAGAAACATTTCTTAATATTACAATTAATAACCTAATTGTAAAATTGACTATTGACTTCGCCGTGTGAGACTCCCTAGTCCATCTGTGTAGAGTTTGTGTAAAAAACTGTGGAGAGTGGGTGGACAGGAAATGCATCACTAGCTTGTCACAACTGCGTTTGACTTCCTCACAGTTCCCCGCAAATTTTGTAGTGTGCGGCACTGGTAACTCCTTACATACACTCACGCACACGCAGACACACATTTCTCCAGTGACAGGCCATCTACTGGGACGTGTAGAATCAAGCGCCATAAGACAGTAGGTTACAGTTCAAGGAATTTGCAAGTTAAGTAGGCAATGAGTGTGGAGGACATGCAGATGAACAGGAAGCCGCATCAGGGCAATTGTTAATTTTGTATGTAGGTTAATCATGCGACAAAGGCATGCAGAACATTTACTTATCGACACTCATGATTGGAGGAAAGATTCCATGCATCTTAACTACATCCATGAAGCTTTCTAATTAAGACTTCTTAGGAACTGAAGTATAGAATATATTATTTTATTTATATTATTTTTATATAAATAATAAAGATTACTACTAAATATTTCTGAGTTCCGAGTTCTGTGCTGGAGTCTCAGTGAGATTCTAGTCCTGTGCTTGGGTTCTATGGAGTTTCTAGTACCCAACATTGCCTGGTCTGAATTATTGTCCCAGTCTGCCCCTGGTCTATACTGCAAAGGGTTAACCATTATTATTATTAACCATTATTTACTTGTTATTCTTAAAGTAAAATCTGCTTTACCTTCAGAAAATGAATTGGATCTTTGTGTTTAAGTACTTTTTATCTTCTTATATGATGCACTGCCAAAGTGCATCTGATTTTATAATTAAAGTTAAACGTAAAGGTCAAATATAATAGCTACAACTATTGTACTATTTTATTTATACATTTACATAGATACTTCAAAGTGTTAATCAACCAAAACTTTATACCAAGTTTGAACAGCTGAATGAATTTTTTTTAATTGTTTGATAATTCAAGGCTATGAAAATTTCCCAACCACATTAAAAGCCCAAAGGTGCTTAAAAACACAGTAAGGAAGGATTCAAAGGTTACAAGTTCAATCCCAACAAACACTGAGCCTCCAGTAGAGAGCATCTAACCACTGCACTCTGGAGGAAGACACTTAACCCTAGGCTCCTCCAGAGGGACCGAGTGGGAAATTAACTCACTGTAATGTGCTTTAGATTAGAAGTGTGAGCAAATAAACTACGCTTTTAACCCCAGCACTGAACAGCCTTTCACTGACCTTTATTTCTGTTGTCTGTAAATAGGTAAACCAAGTCCTTGCAGCACAGCACATGACGAAAAAACGTTCAGTCGAGCTGAATCTCATAAAAACACAGCTTCTTAATACTAAAATAAATACACATTTCTTCCAGAAAAGATTTGCTAACCACTTTCATTTGTGCAGGTGTATAAACGGAAAGACATTGCTACAGATCTACAAACTGCACATCAAGCGCAACACACGTTTTTAGAAGCATTTGTGAAGATTTTAGAAGCATTTGCGATCTAATATAAAAGTCTGGGATTGAAGTACAGAAGAAGAACAAATGATGGTTGGGGTATTATGATGCAGGGTTGTTTTTCAACAGCTGAGCTTTTCCCATTTAGGAACTCTAAATGCCTCAGATTTTTTTTTAAATTTGCAATAGCGTTATGCGCACAAAGTTGATGTGTGTTGTGTTGTGCACTAATGGGCCACTGGTTTTATGACATGAATTGCAAATAAAGAAATTACGACAATTGGGGGCACTAGTGAGCTCGTTTACATGCTCGACCTTGAAGAGCCGCCCCAAAATTTTATTTGCAATGTGTTGTGCACAACATTAAAACACAAATCAACTTTGCTATCAAATTTTGTGAAATTGTGAATTGAATGAAATTTATTGTTTTGAGAATATATTGTTTATGGTTTAAATGGTTTGTGCTGCTGGCACTTAAACTCTCTGCAATTATTTGGTTTAAGTTCTGGTCAGAACAACGTTTTTAAAGATATTTTGCAAATACTGTCATTGGAAGCAAGACTACAGCGTTGGCGCCCCCTGTTAAATTGGACATTATTTAAAAAAATAAGAATAATATTCATAATGATAATACAATAAATAGCACTGTTTAGAATAATATGAAATTTCTGAACATTTCTGAAGAACCTTTTTTTGGTCTTGCTTCACAAAAAATAAAAATAAAACCCCATCACTATCCCTGTTCACTCTATTAGTGCTCATCAAAAAGGAATATTCCCATGAAAAATATACAGAGGAAAGTCTTTAATCATTTTAAAAAAGGCTCATGCTCCACATGTCTGGGCAGATTTCAAGGATGCAGCCAATTAGAAGTGTGAAAGTCAGAATCTACTTGGCGAGTTGAGTTAGGCTTACATATGCCATACGCTGGCTTTTCTATAATTTAGCAGGGCTGCAATTAACAGTTATAATGTACGCTGTACATTCCTGTGAAGGTCTAATTTGAAGGTTTTGCACATCTGTGACTGAAAATGGAATATGGCAACAGCCTTTGTTACGGCTTACATCAAATTTCCAGACTAGAAGTAATTGAGAGAGACATAGAGGAATTTAGAGATAAGAAATTGTTCTTTTCCACGATCTACGCTGATATCAACCTATTTATATCACTGAGGAGAAATTACTGAGAGATTTTAAAATGGAAAACATTGATAAAAATTGTGTTACAGACTAATCTTACTCCAGAGTGAAAGTCAACCCAACACAGAACTGAAATATTTCAATCTGTGAGTCAGAATCTAAATTTGACAATGAAATGTTCACAATGTTTATATAGTTTGAACCATTTGCACAGGCACTCTGCAGGAGAAAAGCAAGTTCCAAATCCATTGTAACCTTCAGATGGTGATGTCAGATTTTATGTGTGTCACACTCTCATTTAGTCGCAGTGGTCTCTTCGAAGCTCCGCTATAACTTTGATATTTTTAACTCAGAGTTTGCTTTAATGTCGGAATGCGCAACCACCAAATACTGAAATCCAGCCAAGCAACACCACAAAGTTTTTTCAGTTTTACTGTCCAACCTGTGTGTGTACAAATACTACCACTCTAAAGTTTGGGATCAATGACTTTGCATTAAAAGTTTCTGCTAAATGTCTGAAAAAGAAATCAGTTAAGAATTCAGCCAGGGAAGAAGCTGCTGACTCTGTTGAGAAGTTTCCTGGGTCTCTCTGTGCTCATGTGGGGTTCTTTGCAGCACTCTGTCAGTACAAAAAAAAGTGTGATTCAGGTTAATTGAAGACCCTCACTCTTTGGAGTTAAAGGTGGTTGAATGTGGCCTGTTTATTTTAAATGTAATGACAAGGATTTTTTTCTTCTCCAAACTAAAGGACACCTTAATAGGTAACCAATGAAAGTTTCTTGTATTTTGAGAGCCTGTACAATTTAAAACATGTGGAGTTTTGTGTTCAGTACAAACTTCTTCAGCAGGTAGGGGAAGAGTATGCAAACAAACAGTAGATGCAATAGGAGCTGGTACCCGTTGTCAAGATGGAGGTGAATAGAAAGGTGACTGTCAGAGATCTCTAAGGTAAGTTCCTCCAGGTAAGGATTTCCTAGGAGGCAGTGAGCCTGACAATGATCCAAAGGGAGGTTAGTGGTTAAATAGGAAGTAATAGGTGGCGAGGAGGTTGAGAATGGTGGTTCTACTTCAGGGCTGTGAATTGGATTGCACAAGAAGGTTCTAACACTGTTGCAAGTGCCGTGTGAAAATTTCTAGTCTGCAGTTTTGGAATTTATCACCTATATTCTGAAAGCATAAATTAAATTATTAGTAGGGCTGTCAATCGTTCACTCATTCATTCGTTTTCCTTCCCACTTGATCCCTTTTGGGGTCATGGGGGTCTGTTGAACACATCTCCAGTGCACATCCGAGCATGAGGCAGGGGTACACCCTGGACAGGTCGCCAGTCCATCGAAGGGTAACACAAACAGTCACACATTAACACCAAGGGGAATTTAAATTATTCAATTAACCTGGGTTGCTCATTTTGGCAAGAGTGTTGTTAAGTAACCTTTTAGAAAAAAAAAGTATCCTTGAGGTTTTATATTTTAATTGGGTCAAAACTACAATAAACCACCAAAAAAATAATACAGACATTTCATAGCTTGATCGCTCAAAACTGTACATGTAAAAAAGTTGCTCAAAAGGCTTTTGAATAACAAACATATTCTAAATGTATTCATTGGTAGTTCTTGCGATGCACATTTTGCAGATAACATACAATGAACATCAAAATAAACTACTTACAACAGTGCAATGAAATTGCAAACTGAAAAACAATGTTTCTAAGATTCTTTTGATCATCGATAGCTTTGTGTTACACAAAACATATCAATATACAGTGCAATAAATAACAAAATGAAAATAATTTTTTCATTGTGCTGAACCTTCAAGAACACCTACCTACCTTCCTACCTACCTACCTACCTACCTGCCTAACTCAAGGACTGTGGTAGGACTTTTGACAGTTTCTGATGCCCTTCACATGCCTCACACATTAAGGGAGTGCACTTCCCACACAGCCTGCCTTCCCTGCGCCCCTGTGTGGCTTTTTTGAACCTTATGCCCATTCGCAAATAGCAAGAAGTTTAGGAGAGATATAGATACCGATTGAGCGAGTCCAAGCCAAAAGTTTTTGCTTCTGTAAAAGTCCCGGGAAGATGAGGTTTGCAGGTAATATTGTGGGAATTTATCACGTTTACAAAGTGATGAGGAAATATCCTTCATCAGAAGTGCGGTTAACACCCGCGGTGTGGATTATGTTTTTATTGTGTCGAGATTTTATGGATTTTTGCGACTTTTACTTAATTTCTGCACACCCACTCATGGAAAAATAACTTTCCTTCTATTTTATATGCAATAAAGAATTATTGCTATAACTTATCTGGTTCCAGTTTTACTTGGATTTTTTTTTTATTTTATGCAAATGTAATCGCCAACGCTCCCGTAGGTCTTAACCCTGTAAGACCCAAATATAGGGTTGTTCACTTTTTTTAGCTCCATGTAGTATATATCATAAGTAATGATCACACAACAATCATATTTTTTTATGAATAAGAAGTTATGAATAAAAATATTATAAAAAATTATTTGGTCACATCTAGTGTGGTTTGAATGAAGTATGTGTTTACTTGCAGTGATAGTCCCTAAGACAGTTCTTTTCATCTGAGAGTGAAATAGTTGTCTGCGTAGATCTTGTAGTTTTGACCCTCTGGAAGTGTGGAGGCGAGCTTCATCACAACATCACCTGACCGTCCAAGTTCAGATTTCGCTTGTCGTATTCCATCTACACTCCCTTGGTACACATCAAAATCACAGAGCATGCCAGAGATTCCAGTTCTCACCCACATTTTGAGCCCCCAAGGGTGTGGCATGCCACGCATATATTGTTTGATGTTAATGAATCTCCTTCTGAAAGGAATCATCATTTCATCCACAGGGTTGTGTTCTTCAGGTACCACCTGCAGGCATCTCTCCCTAAATGAATTTAGCCATGGTCTGAGTTTCCACAGTTTGTCCTTCTTTTCCACACAGTTAAATTGTTTATAAAGTATAATGAACTCAACAGAGATCGGAATCTGTTCCGGGACATCACATCAGAAACAGGGGTGTACTGTGTGTTTGTCTTCCAATACATATGGACTCCAGACATTTACATTAGGCCCATCTTCAGGTACATACCAAGCAGCTTCATCACTGGTTACTTCTGAACCAGAAAAAGTGGTATTAGGACTGATTAGGTATTAGGACTAAGCATTCTGAAACTGAAAAAGTTTGGAAAAAGTAATTAAATATGTGAACAATACATATAGGTCTTATATTGTAGCAGATAAACAAAGAAAAGACAGGGTAGTAGACCATGTATCAAGGGAAGAGATCTAAGTATTATCCATCAAAGTATTACCATTCCAATGCAAATTCTAAACCAAATTCCACTACATTTAAACAATACTGTCTGATTGGCCTATTGTGCCTATTATGCTCTGTACTTAGCATACTAGAAGGGACACATGCATCCCCCCAGAGCACTAACAGGTTCACATTCAAGACCATTCACACCTGTCCCTAAACAATGTAACAGGCTACCACTCTGACCCAACGTTGTAGAATTACAACATAGACATAATAAGCTCTAAATCAAATTTGATTAATGTTTTCCAAAATAACTTAATATGTATATGTTCTAAACATTGTAATAAACACACAAAAAATATTTAAGGAATTTTACATACTTAGATCTTGTCAAATCAAGTCATGCAAAAAACAGGAGGTCAGCTCAATGCAAAGTTGGCACGTAGAGTAAGTTCACGACAAGATCATCAGACCTATAAACACTTTTTCTATCCAATAGCATTGTGAGGACAAACAATAGGACCCATTAAATATATAAATATGGTTTTGAGAGAAAAAAAACATTTGCTGGACTTTTTTTTCAATTGTTCAAAGTGATGTAATTCTGCAACAGTGGGCTTTACAGGTTTAAGGTGGGGGGTCAAAGCCAACATGTCATTTTTTGGAGTGATCTTTGTTACCGCCAGTCCCTCCTTTGTCCCTCCACGAGTCACTAACATGTCTTGGTACATCAAAGCCTCGTAGTTCTTTATCAGAAACCTGTGGGTGACATCAGGAACAGCCTTGCAACCTGTTTTTGAGTCTCACACCAGGACCGTAAAGCAAGTTATCTTTTTTCACAGAGGACTCAGGTATCACGGTGGGCTCCTAGGAGTCTTTTTGTGCGTGTGTTCAGGTTTTCAAAGGCTCCTGGAAGCCATCTGGCAGTTCACTGTGGTTAATATCCAAGAAATAATCCATTTACAGCTCTAAACCTACAGCTTGAAGTATTCACACGCTCTCTTGTCTTCCTAAAGAGCCAGAGCCTCTGGTGATTCCACAATAAGAGCAACTTTTCAAATGTATATGGACTCTCACTAATCTGCCTCTTTTCACTCTCTAAGAGAATGAAAGGAGTATTCTCTCCAGGGTGTGCGTCTACCTCACCATCAGCACCCGGCCGAGCAGCAAACACCTTCTAATATTCACAGCAGCGTTCCAATATGTCAAAACGCAGCCTGGTAAATATTTGCCACATGTTATTACAGCGCATAAACCACAGGGTATTTGGAAGGGTGAAAGGTCATCCCTAATGTTGTCTCGAGAGGGAAGAGTTTTGTATATAACCAAATGGACTCCAGTCCAGGAATCCCCCATGGAGCAATACAGGACCATGCAAACGGCCGTATGCTAGTCTCTGCGGGTATGGACAGTAAATATGTAAAGGAGATGGCTCATAAAGCATCATTATTAAACGAGTGACAAGGCTAATAGTGGATCTGTGCGCCCAAACCCTTCCTCCGCCATTAAAATGCTCAGCGAAGGCAAATAGAGTTAGGTTATAACCTAACAAGGTGCATTTTATCCCCACAGATCTCACACGTATCTTTTAAGGCTATTTAAAGTCAAGAATAGCTTCTGTTTAAGCCCTCTTGATCTACTCGGAAAAGAAAGCTGAATATTTAATGCCAAACGAGCTTTGATAGGACTTTTTCTCGCTAATTAAAGCCACATTTCAGCTGAGTGCGGGGTAAGGTGAGTATATACAGGGGGAGAGGGTGGAATATTGAACATTTCTGGTCAGCAGAAAACACTAACCATTAAATCAGGCTTAGCTGTAGACATCTGAGGCCATTTCTTGGCTTTGGGAGAAACCTTGGCTTGTTTGTCTGGGCACAAACTGGAAACGGGACATTATTGTTGCTCATCTGTCAGAGTTTCTTCAGGATTAATAATGGATGCATGTTTAAGTAGGCATGTCCATTAGGAAAGGGACATCATTTATTCATTCAAATTGGGTGAAACCATCCACCCTTGGAAATGGGGGCGATTCCACATTTTCAGCTCAGTCAAACTAATAATGCAGCAAATTCACTGTAGACTAATGTTTTTAGAGCAATAATAATATTATCACCGGCTCTTGACTGATATTAAGTATTCCTGAATATTGCATGTGTGAAGGAAGAGGTAATGGATTCACTTGGCCTCATGTTACACTAGCGACGGGCTTATCACTAATGGACTAAATTAAACATCCACCGTTTTATCCATATGCTTTATATATGAACATAGACTTCAGAAAAAAAAAGAAAATCAGTCAATCGGGATAAAAAACAAATAAAGCAAATAAAAAGTATATTATCTATCTGCTGGGAATGACTCAGATGCAAGCAGTTTGTATTTAACGAAACAAAATGAACTAACTAAACCACCGCGAGTAATCAACCTAAAGTCTCTGGGAACTGAATGAATTTAAAAACTGATGGGATAGATCCAGAGTTCTGGAATGCCAAGATAGAAAGTGGGAGACGTTGGTCTCGTGACTGCTGAACCGGCTGTTGAATGACAGGACATGACTGGACAGGAACACAAGGAGCCAGAAGGTAAGCATGCAGAAGTACGAAGAACGGCTAGTTATAGTCTCACTAGGAATGGAAAAAAAATGGCAGGATTATGCGTAACATGAAAAGCAAGAAAATACTGTAGTTTTCTGTCATTTCCCAGGTGATGATGCACTTCCAGTTAAAAACAAATTGAAGCTAAACAGTACAATAAACTCAACTAAACTCTACTTTCGCCTCAGTGGTCACCCTGGAGGCTATTTCTGACCCTGTGGATCCTTTCTTTGTGATGTTTAGAAATCGTTTTAGACCAATTTTAAGATAATTTTGAAGTTTTTTTTTTTTTTTTGCAAACGACCTGACCAACTGCAACCCAAATATCATTGAAAATTTTCAATTATTTGTAACCGAAGTCATTTGAACCTGAATATCATTAAAACATTTTCAATTATTTGTAACCAAAGTCATTTCAACCCGAATATCATTAAAAAAATTTCAATTATTTGTAACCAGTCATATGTACTTGATAAATACCCTCCTGTACATTTTTCTATTTACTGGTTCTTATTTAGGAGTAAACAACAGAGGATTGGGCTTTAGGGCTATTGCACACAGTGTATCAAACTGACAAAACATTTATGACAAAAAAATTGGTATCCAAAAAGCCTGCTCATGCTAGCGGTGACTGGGATTTTGAATTATGTACATATGGAGAAAAGCTGATTTTAAAAATGAATTAATTTATCCAAATTTTGGATCTTTTGAGCAAAAAACATGGGCGAATTCAGGAGCTGACCGAATGAGTGGTGCACACGTAAAAGATTTTGGCTTTGCGGATATCGGATTGGTTTTTGGCAAGAAGAATAACCAATGAAAGTATTTTTTGACATTATAGAACATTTTTTTTTCACAATAAAATACACCAATAACACAATAATAAATATTATACCAAAAATTATAATAAAGTTAAAAAAATAAAGATGAAAAATGGACAGACTGAAAATAGACTAAAAATATATTTGCCTTTTAGATGCTTTAACCATGCATTATTTTACAATTCTTAAACTGAAAGATTTGAAAGAAACTAAAAACAGCGTTTGGGAAATGCATTGCCGTTGCTTATTTTCATTGATATTCATTGTTATTTTTGCATGTTTACATATGTATGTGTTGTTTTTGTGGCCGTGCTGACGTTCCCAAATGGGAATTAAACCCAAGCGCCCTCAGGACAAATGTTACTATTCATCCATGAATTTCAGGACCTTTTATTACATGCAGGGCTGATATCAGAAATGAGCCAATTACAAAGTAGTCCCAGACTGTTAAACATGCAGACGCTAAGCGTTTAGCTCCACTGACTGTTTGCGTGTTCTCTCATTGTTTCAAGTGTTGCAATAAAGACTCTGAATTATTATTATTTTTTAAATTGCAGGTAATATTATATGAAAAAAAGCTTTCATTGAGCAATTGCAGGCCACGGCAGTGATGCTGTCCTACTTTGAAAGTTCATTATCAGTTAATGAGCTTTAGACTGAATTAAAAGAATGAATAAATTCTCAGGTGTTATCGAAATGAATGATTGTACTTTCGTCCTATTCAGTGGTTTGATGAGATTTTCCTTGAGAAACCAGATCTTTTCATTTCATGCCCACGATCATTCAAAAGTTTGGACACACATTCTCGTTTAAAGCCTTTTTCTTTATTTTTAAGATTATTTGGGCGGCATGGTGGGGGAGTGGGTAGCACTGTGGCCTTTCAATTAGAAGGATGCTGGTTTGAGGCTCGAGTTTTCGAGAGCTAATAATTTATTTACGCTCCAATTTACATAATCAGGATTCCTCTGTGATGCCTCTGCAGGACGCTGTGGTGGCCATGCTTCTTCTCACTAGCACCCCCACACCATCAAATTCCCATCTCTATGCTTTACAGTTTCAAGCAAAGTCGTGTGTTACCCAGTGCTGGTTATTGACTAAATAAAAAAAAAAAATAAAAAAAAATATTTATAAAGAAATACACATTTTTTAAATACAAAATGAAAAACTGCAATTAGTTAGGACCTGAAAACTTTTAACACTAGCAACAGCTTCATCAAGTTTTTGGCTAAAAAGATTAACCTATCCACATTTTCTGAAGAGAGCACAGAGAGCCTAGGAACATTG
>SRMA01027021.1:0-28698 GCA_007224835.1 Danionella cerebrum
AAAGGCATCTCAGAAAGAGAATAAAATAATCTGAATCATGCGCTACACTTCCGAAGTGTAGATTGATCCATAGTTCTCAAGAACCGGAAAAAGAGCAAATATTCCTTCAAAAAGTGCCATGTCAAAATACAGATCATGTGATGCCAGCGCATCATTTTGAGCAGTTTTACGGTGTTAAAAGGCATCTCAGAAAGAGAATAAAATAATCTGAAATCATGCGCTACACTTCCGAAGTGTAGATTGATCCATAGTTCTCAAGAACCGGCGAAAGAGCAAATATTCCGTCAAAAAGTGCCATGTCAAAATACAGATCATGTGATGCCAGCACATAATTTTGAGCAGTTTTATTGTGTTAAAAGGCATCTCAGAAAGAGAATAAAATAATCTGAAACCATGCGCTTCACTTCCGAAGTGTAGATTGATCCATAGTTCTCAAGAACCGGAAAAAGAGCAAATATTCCGTCAAAAAGTGCCATGTCAAAATACAGATCATGTGATGCCAGCGCATCATTTTGAGAAGTTTTATTGTGTTAAAAGGCATCCCAGAAAGAGAATAAAATAATCTGAACTCATGCGCTACACTTCCGAAGTGTAGATTGATCCATAGTTCTCAAGAACCGGAAAAACAGCAAATATTCCGTCAAAAAGTGCCATGTCAAAATACAGATCATGTGATGCCAGCGGATCATTTTGAGCAGCTTTATTGTGTTAAAAGGCATCTCAGAAAGAGAATAAAATAATCTGAAATCATGCGCTACACTTCCGAAGTGTAGATTGATCCATAGTTCTCAAGAACCGGGAAAAGAGCAAATATTCAGTCAAAAAGTGCCATGTCAAAATACAGATCATGTGATGCCAGCGCATCATTTTGAGCAGTTTTATTGTCGTAAAAGGCATCTCAGAAAGAGAATAAAATAATCTGAAATCATGCGCTACACTTCCGAAGTGTAGATTGACCCATAGTCCTCAAGACCCGGAAAAAGAGCAAATATTCCGTCAAAAAGTGCCATGTCAAAATACAGATCATGTGATGCCAGCGCATCATTTTGAGCAGTTTTATTGTGTTAAAAAGGCATCTCAGAAAGAGAAAAAAATAATCTGAAATCATGCGCTACACTTCCGAAGTGTAGATTGATCCATAGTTCTCAAGAACCGGAAAAAGAGCAAATATTCCGTTAAAAAGCGCCATGTCAAAATACAGATCATGTGATGCCAGCGCATCATTTTGAGCAGTTTTATTGTGTTAAAAGGCATCTTAGAGAGAATAAAATCATCTGAAATCATGCGCTACACTTCCGAAGTGTAGATTGATCCATAGTTCTCAAGAACCGAAAAAAGACCAAATATTCCGTCAAAAAGTGCCATGTCAAAACACAGATCATGTGATGCCAGCGCATCATTTTGAGCAGTTTTATTGTGTTAAAAGGCATCTCAGAAAGAGAATAAAATAATTGGAAATCATGCGCTACACTTCCGAAGTGTAGATTGATCCATAGTTCTCAAGAACCGGAAAAAGAGCAAATATTCCGACATAAAGTGCCATGTCAAAATACAGATCATGTGATGCCAGCGCATCATTTTGAGCAGTTTTATTGTGTTAAAAGGCACCTCACAAAGAGAATAAAATAATCTGAAATCATGCGCTACACTTCCGAAGTGTAGATTGATCCATAGCTCCCAAGAACCGGAAAAAGAGCAAATATTCCGTCAAAAAGTGCCATGTCAAAATACAGATCATGTGATGCCAGCGAATCATTTTGAGCAGTTTTATTGTGTTAAAAGGCATTTCAGAAAGAGAATAAAATAATCTGAAATCATGCGCTACACTTCCGAAGTGTAGATTGATCCATAGTTCTCAAGAACCGGAAAAAAAGCAAATATTCCGCCAAAAAGTGCCATGTCAAAATACAGATCATGTGATGCCAGCGCATCATTTTGAGCAGTTTTATTGTGTTAAAAGGCATCTCTGAAAGAGAATAAAATAATCTGAAATCATGCGCTACACTTCCGAAGTGTAGATTGATCCATAGTTCTCAAGAACCGAAAAAAAAGCAAATATTCCGTCAAAAAGTGCCATGTCAAAATACAGATCATGTGATGCCAGCGCATCATTTTGAGCAGTTTCATTGAGTTAAAAGGCATCTCAGAAAGAGAATAAAATAATCTGAAATCATGCGCTACACTTCCTAAGTGTAGATTGATCCTTAGTTCTCAAGAACCGGAAAAAGAGCAAATATTCCGTTAAAAAGTGCCATGTCCAAATATAGATCATGTGACGCCAGCGAATCATTTTGAGCAGTTTTATTGTGTTAAAAGGCATCTCAGAAAGAGAATAAAATAATAATCTGAAATCATGCGCTACACTTCCGAAGTGTAGATTGATCCATAGTTCTCAAGAACCGGAAAAAGAGCAAATATTCCGTCAGAAAGTGCCATGGCAAAATACAGATCATGTGATGCCAGCGCATCATTTTGAGCAGTTTTATTGTGCTACAAGGCATCTTAGAGAGAGAATAAAATCATCTGAAATCATGCGCTACACTTCCGAAGTGTAGATTGATCCTTAGTTCTCAAGAACCGGAAAAAGAGCAAATATTCCGTCAAAAAGTGCCATGTCAAAATACAGATCATGTGATGCCAGCGCATCATTTTGAGCAGATTTATTGTGTCAAAAAGGCATCTCAGAAAGAGAATAAAATCATCTGAAATCATGCGCTACACTATAGATGTTCAGTTTGATCCATAGTTCTCAAGAACCGGAAAAAGAGCAAATATTCCGTCAAAAAGTGCCATGTCAAAATACAGATCATGTGATGCCAGCGCATCATTTTGAGCAGATTCATTGTGTTAAAAGGCATCTCAGAAAGAGAATAAAATAATCTGAAATCATGCGCTACACTTCCGAAGTGTAGATTGATCCTTAGTTCTCAAGAACCGGAAAAAGAGCAAATATTCCGTCAAAAAGTGCCATGTCAAAAAACAGATCATGTGATGCCAGCGCATCATTTTGAGCAGTTTTATTGTGTTAAAGGCATCTCAGAAAGAGAATAAAATAATCTGAAATCATGCGCTACACTTCCGAAGTGTAGATTGATCCATAGTTCTCAAGAACCGGAAAAAGAGCAAATATTCCGCTAAAAGTGCCATGTCAAAATACAGATCATGTGATGCCAGCGCATCATTTTGAGCAGCTTTACTGTGTTAAAAGGCATCTCAGAAAGAGAATAAAATAATCTGAAATCATGCCCAACACTTCCGAAGTGTAGATTGATCCATAGTTCTCAAGAACCGGAAAAAGAGCAAATATTGCGTAAAAAAGTGCCATGTCAAAATACAGATCATGTGATGCCAGCGCATCATTTTGAGCAGTTTTATTGTAATAAAAGGCATCTCAGAAAGAGAATAAAATAATCTGAAATCATGCGCTACACTTCCGAAGTGTAGATTGAGATATAGTTCTCAAGAACCGGAAAAAGAGCAAATATTCCGTTAAAAAGTGCCATGTCAAAATACAGATCATGTGATGCCAGCGCATCATTTTGAGCAACTTTATTGTGTTAAAAGGCATCTCAGAAAGAGAATAAAATAATCTGAAATCATGCGCTACACTTCCGAAGTGTAGATTGATCCATAGTTCTCAAGAACCGAAAAAAAGCAAATATTCCGTCAAAAAGTGCCATGTCAAAATACAGATCATGTGATGCCAGCGCATCATTTTGAGCAGTTTTATTGTGTTAAAAGGCATCTCAGAAAGAGAATAAAATAATCTGAAATCAGGCGCTACACTTCCGAAGCGTAGATTGATCCATAGTTCTCAAGAACCGGAAAAAGAGCAAATATTCCGTCAAAAAGTGCCATGTCAAAATACAGATCAGGTGATGCCAGCGCATCATTTTGAGCAGTTTTATTGTGTTAAAAGGGATCTTAGAGAGAGAATAAAATAATCTGAAATCATGCGCTACACTTCCGAAGTGTAGATTGATCCAGTTCTCAAGAACCGGAAAAAGAGCAAATATTCCGTCAAAAAGTGCCATGTCAAAATACAGACCATGTGATGCCAGCGCATCATTTTGAGCAGTTTTATTGTGTTAAAAGGCATCTCAGAAAGAGATCAAAATAATCTGAAACCATGCGCTACACTTCCGAAGTGTAGATTGATCCATAGTTCTCAAGAACCGGAAAGAGCAAATATTCCGTCAAAAAAGGCCATGTCAAAATACAGATCATGTGATGCCAGCGCATCATTTTGAGCAGTTTTATTGTGTTAAAAGGGATCTTAGAGCGAGAATAAAATAATCTGAAATCATGCGCTACACTTCCGAAGTGTAGATTGATCCATAGTTCTCAAGAACCGAAAAAGAGCAAATATTCCGTTAAAAAGTGCCATGTCAAAATACAGATCATGTGATGACAGCGGATCATTTTGAGCAGTTTTATTGTGTTAAAAGGCATCTCAGAAAGAGAATAAAATAATCTGAAATCATGCGCTACACTTCCGAAGTGTAGATTGATCCATAGTCTCAAGAACCGGAAAAAGAGCAAATATTCCGTCAAAAAGTGCCATGTCAATATACAGATCATGTGATGCCAGCGCATCATTTTGAGCAGTTTTATTGTGTTAAAAGGCATCTCAGAAAGAGAATAAAATAATCTGAAACCATGCGCTACACTTCCGAAGTGTAGATTGATCCATAGTTCTCAAGAACCGGAAAGAGAGCAAATATTCCGGCAAAAAGTGCCATGTCAAAATACAGATCATGTGATGCCAGCGCATCATTTTGAGCAGTTTTATTGTGTTAAAGGCATCTTAGAGAGAGAATAAAATCATCTGAAATCATGCGCTACACTTCCGAAGTGTAGATTGATCCATAGTTCAAGAACCGGAAAAAGAGCAAATATTCCGTCAAAAAGTGCCATGTCAAAATACAGATCATGTGATGCCAGCGCATCATTATGAGAAGTTTTATTGTGTTAAAAGGCATCTCAGAAAGAGAATAAAATAATCTGAAATCATGCGCTACACTTCCGAAGTGTAGATTGATCCATAGTTCTCAAGAACCGGAAAAACGAGCAAATATTCCGTTAAAAAGTGCCATGTCAAAATACAGATCATGTGATGCCAGCACATCATTTTGAGCAGTTGTATTGTGTTAAAAGGCATCTCAGAAAGAGAATAAAATAATCTGAAATCATGCGCTACACTTCCGAAGTGTAGATTGATCCATAGTTCTCAAGAACCGGAAACAGAGCAAATATTCCGTCAAAAAGTGCCATGTCAAAATACAGATCATGTGATGCCAGCGCATCATTTTGAGCAGTTTTATTAGGTTAAAAGGCATCTCAGAAAGAGAATAAAATAATCTGAAACCATGCGCTACACTTCCGAAGTGTAGATTGATCCATAGTTCTCAAGAACCGGAAAAGAGCAAATATTCCGTCAAAAAGTGCCATGTCAAAATACAGATCATGTGATGCCAGCGCATCATTTGAGCAGTTTTATTGTGTTAAAAGGCATCTCAGAAAGAGAATAAAATAATCTGAACGCATGCGCTACACTTCCGAAGTGTAGATTGATCCATAGTTCTCAAGAACCGAAAAAAAGAGCAAATATTCCGTAAAAAGTGCCATGTCAAAATACAGATCATGTGATGCCATCGCATCATTTTGAGCAGTTTTATTGTGTTAAAAGGCATCTCAGAAAGAGAACAAAATAATCTGAAATCATGCGCTACACTTCCGAAGTGTAGATTGATCCATAGTTCCCAAGAACCGGAAAAAGAGCAAATATTCCGTCAAAAAGTGCCATGTCAAAATACAGATCATGTGATGCCAGCGCATCATTTTGAGCAGTTTTATTGTGTTAAAACTCCACAAGGTGATTGTTCAGTGCCTCTGATTGGGAAAAGAGCAAGTGAAGCAATGAAACTCATCAAAGTGCAATATGAGAACATTTTGGCTATAGACAGTATTGTCACCAAAGAACACCCAACAGTCAGCCAGTGGTCATTATCCCAAATACAGAAACAGTTCAGTGAAGTTTTTACAGGAGATGGATGTTTTGAAGGGGAGTACAAAATTGAGATTGATGACTCAATACAACCAGTACAACTTCCAAAGAGAAGAGTCCCTGTAGCTTTGATGCAGCCATTAAAAGAGGAAATTCAAAATCTTCAGAGGAGAGGCATCATTGCACCAGTAGAAAGGAACACAGACTGGATCAGTAACATGGTGCTTGTTCAGAAGCCCAATGGTAGTTTACGAGTCTGTATAGATCCAAAACCTCTGAATAAAGCTCTAAAACGTAGTCATTTTCCCTTACCCACCATTGATGGCATCCTTCCAGAACTGTCAAGAGCTAAAGTGTTCACTGTCTGTGATGTCAAGAGTGGATTCTGGCATGTGAAGCTAGAGGAAGAATCCAGCTACCTCACCACTTTTGCGACTCCGTTTGGGAGGTATCGATGGTTGCGGATGCCGATGGGAATTAGTCCAGCTCCTGAAATTTTTCAGAGGAAACTCACACAAGCACTAGAGGGGTTGCCGGTATATACATCATTGCAGATGACGTGCTTATCACGGGACAAGGTGCAACACAAGAGAATGCTGAGAAAGACCATGATGAGAAATTAAAAGCATTTTTGGGGAGATGCAGAGAAAAAAGTATCAAATTGAATGCTGACAAGTTCAAATTAAAACAAAAGGAAGTGTCTTACATAGGACATCTGCTGACATCAGATGGACTAAAAATAGATCCGAACAAGGTTCGGGCTATAACACATATGCAGAGACCTACAGATGTCAAGGCAGTTCAAAGGCTGCTTGGGATGGTGAACTACCTCTCAAAGTTTTGTTCACACTTGTCAGACCAATGTGAAACTCTGAGACACCTGACACACAAAAGTTGTGAGTGGCAATGGACTGAGCAGCATGAAAACGCTTTCTGTAAAATAAAAGAAACAATTGCAAATGCACCAGTTTTAAAATACTATAACCCTGAGGAAGAGCTCACCATTCAATGTGATGCATCAGGGGGAGGTCTGGGTGCTGCACTTATGCAAGGAGGGAAACCAGTAGCATTCACAAGCAGAGCGCTGACACGCACAGAGCGAGGATATGCACAAATTGAGAAGGAACTATTGGCCCTGTTGTTTGGAATGGAAGAATTTCACCATTATACATATGGACAGAAAGTGATAGCACAAAGTGATCACAAACCCTTGGAAAATATTCTGCTCAAACCCCTACTGGCTGCACAAAAAAGATTACAACGAATGATGCTCAGATTGCAAAAATATGATGTGAATGTCGTGTATGTCCCAGGGCGAGAGATGTGGTTGGCTGACACACTAAGCAGAGCCTATATATCCGAAGATACACCCACAGGAACCGTGGAAGCGGAAATAGAGACAATCAACATGGCACAACATGCAGCAATCTCTACTGACAGATTGGATTGGATCAGATCTAAAACAAAGGAAGATCATACTTTGCAAACGCTGATCAGAGTCATATTGCAGGGGTGGCCGAAAGAAAAAATCTGAGGCACCACCAGAAATTGCCCATTATTACTCTTTTCAGGAAGAACTGAGTTATCAGGATGATATTGTGTTTAGAGGCGAGCGAGTTGTCATTCCAAAGCAACTCTGGAAAGAGATAACTCAACTCATACACTCTTCACACTTAGGTGTGGAAGCATGCATCAGGAGAGCAGGAGAGTGTGTTTATTGGCAAGGAATAAATGAGCAGATCAAGGCATTTGTGCAGAAGTGTGACACCTGTCGCACAGTGGACTATAAACAGCAAAAAGAGACACTGTGTCCACATGAAATGCCAGAAAGACCGTGGGCTAAAGTAGGGACAGATCTGTTCACATATGACAATAAGGAATATCTCATAACAGTGGATTACTATTCAAATTTTTGGGAAATTGACTATTTCGCAGATACTAAATCCACAACAGTAATTAGAAAGTTAAAAGCACTTTTTCCTCGTTTTGGAATCCCAGATACAGTCATTTCAGACAATGGTCCACAGTTTTCATCACAGGAGTTTGTGAAATTCAGGCATCTCTGGGGATTTCAGCACAAAACATCATCACCGGGATATGCTCAAAGTAATGGAAAGGCAGAATCAGCGGTCAAAACTGCCAAGAGACTGATGCGGAAAGCTAAAATGTCAAAACAGGATCCCTATTTAGCCATATTGGACCATAGGAACACACCAACACAGGGACTGACAACTAGCCCAGCACAGAGGTTGTTAAGTCGTCGAAAAAAAACACTACTACCCACTAAAAACAGTCTTCTGAAACCAGAGATACATAATGCCCTGAGAGAGCTGAAGCAAAACCAGCAAAGACAACAATCCTATTACAAAAGATCAGCTAAGGATTTAGATATTCTGACGCAAGGCGATCAAGTGAGAATTCAACCCTTTGATCCACACAAGTTCTGGAGAAAAGGAACAATTGTGAAGCCTGTTGATCTTAGATCATACAGTGTTGAGCTGGATTCAGGAAAAAATATCAGGAGAAACAGGAGACATCTGAGGAGAGATCACGGAACACAACCCAAAAGCAATAATCAACCAGAGACAGTTGTACATGATGACACACTTGCTGCAAGGATGGAGGTTGAGTCTCAAACACCTGAAGATGTGGAACCACAAACAGAAAGCACTGAACCATCTGGAGCAACAACTGCGACAATCACAAAATCTGGACGTTGGATACGGAAGCCTGAGTACCTGAAGGACTATATTACATAGGAATAAAGTAGAAAAAGAGGGAAAAGCACTATAATTAGTAATCTAAAAGAACTATAAGTAGTAATCTAAAGTAAGGTGGAAATAGTTTTTTGTTCATTACATGTTGCTGAAGGAAAAAAAAGTCATATTTAAATTTGAGTGTTTTGTTAAAAAAAAAAAAAAAAAAAAAAAAAAAAAGAGAAAGGATGTAACAATAGGAACTATTGTTTTAATAGTTGTTTCTCACGGACCTGTTAAGGGGTAGCTTCCGGAGAATTGAAGCATTGTGTACTGCTGTGTAACACACGTGCGTTAAAGATTAAAAGCACAGTTCACTATATTAATTTGTCTGTCATCTTTAAATGAAAGAAGCATAAGAAAACACCCGGCAGAAATGATAAATGGCAAGAGAGTGACTGATAAGACGCGGACAATATGCAGACACTGTATGCAAACAATGCCGTACAGCGCGGCTAACACGAGCACAATGCAGAGACATTTACGGCACTACTACAGCTCAGTACTTAAACCAACAACTGCACCTGCGAAGAAAACACCAACAAACCAGACAACGCTGAACACATTTTGACCTCAACTTCCACAGTCAAGCGCCAGAGCCACAGCAATAACAAGAGACATAGGTGTTTTCATTGCAGCAGATATGAGGCCATTTTCTGTGGTAGAAAATGAAGGATTTGGGCGACTCCTCCACACACTAGAACCCAAATACACCATCCCATCACGCACGTATTTTACTCGTACAGTGATCCCGAAGCTCTATGAAGAGTCAAAGAGCAAGATAATGCAGATTCTGAAAGACGCAATAAGCATCGCCATAACGACAGCCGGTTGGACATCGAGGAGTACACAAAGCTACGTCACAATTACAGCCCACACAGTCGACAATGACTGGAAAATAGAAAATGTTGTACTACAGACTCGCCCACTTTTCGAGTCACATACGGGGGCAAACATAGCTGAAGTTTTAAAGACAGCTGTTACTGACTGGGAGCTTAAAAAACCCAACCGCGACATCGCTATTGTTACTGACAATGCACGTAATATGGACGTGGCCGTGCGCGAGGCAGGATTGAAGCTGCACATAAAGTGTTTTGCGCACACTATAAATCTTGCAACCCAAGCTGGTCTCGGCGTTCCCCGCGTCGCTCGTTTGCTCGGGCGAGTGAGACGTGTGGCTGCTTTTTTTCATCGGAGCTCAACAGCTACCGCGGCGTTAATTTCCAAGCAGAAACAGCTAAACTTGCCACCACACAAATTGATCATGGACGTTACGACGAGATGGAACAGCACGTTAGATATGCTGTCTCGTTACCTCGAACAGCAAGCTGCCATAACAGCAGCTCTCACCAGCGCAGAGTTAAAACAAAACGCCCGAAGCATTGACACACTTGACAGCTTCGATGTTAGAGATGCTGAAGACCTTGTAAACCTGTTGCATCCTTTGAAGACAGCCACCACAGTGTTGTGTGAGGAAAAGAGTCCCACAGTGTCTCTCATTGTGCCACTGAAGAGCATGATTGAACAGAGCATGGCACCAAATGATGGGGATTCCACCACTGTGGCCAACACAAAGACGGCAATCCTCACAAATATTGCAAACAGATACAGTGGAGATGTGTTGTTCAACTATCTGCTGGAGTGCACGGTACTCGACCCGAGGTTCCGGACTCTACCTCAGCTAAACTATGATCAGTGTGAGGCCGTCTTCCTGAGGGTGCAGAACAAGGCAGAGCAGTTGCTGCAAAAACAGGTATATGTCACTTTAAGTTGTATTGTGTATGTTTATCAACTAAACATTTTTAAGAGATTGATGGAGTGTGTGTCTGTCTGTGTGTCTTAGCTGCTGATGAAATTTAACACCAGTGTTTCTTCTGTTTAAAGACTACAGCTGAGGAGAAGGAAGAAGCGGAAGCAGGTGGAACTCGCTGTCCTACACAAAGCAGAGAGGAGGCTGTGAGAAATGATGAGCCTGAAGTGGCGGGACCTGCTCCCAAAAAGACAGCACTTGAGGACCTGTTAGGGACGTGTTTCTCTTCTGAGCCAGCAGAAGGGTCAAACAGTTCAAAACAGGCAGAGAGGGAAGTCGAAAACTAAAGAAAAGAGGCATCTATCCCTCTCAGTGGCTGCCCTTTGAAGTGGTGGCAAGACCACTGCTCTCGATATCCTTTGCTGTCTCAACTTGCCAAGGCGTGCCTTTCTGTCCCTGCTACCTCTGTTCCCAGTGAGCGCATCTTTTCCACAGCAGGAGACATAGTCAATGCGCAAAGATCCCAACTTCTGCCAGAGAATGTGGACATGCTAATATTCTTAAAAAAGAACATGGATGTGTAGTTGTCAGTGACATACATGATCAGGCTCTGTTTGTACTATTTGTTGTCTGTATTGACAGAGAAGAACTTTTTGTTTTGCACATATTATTTGCACTTGAAAAAAAGGAGAAATGTATAATTTTATTTTTTTTATTTTATTTTTTATATATTTTTACTTTTATAACATTTTACTTCAGTTTCAATTTGTAGAGGAAGAGGCTCATTAAGAACTTCATTAAAAGGAAGAAGTTCATTTAAAAGTTAACGTTTACAGAGTTATAAAATCCATGTGCAACTCAAATAAAAGTTAAATAAAAAGATAAATAAAAGTCTGCTGTCCAGGCATTCATATAATTTGTATTTTAGTTTCCTTAAAATCTCGTCTCGTCTCGATCTCGTGAACCCAATCTCGTGTCTCGTCTCGTCTCGTGAGCTGAGTGTCTCGTCACACCCCTAGTATTTTCACATTTAATAAAAATTGTCTAATTCTGACCCCCGCCTCTTGCCCTTACTTTCACCCGGCTTCACGTGTCTGCGTGGCCTTTTGGTTTATTGGTCAAGTTGTTTAAATCCACTTGCTAAAATTCTGGACTCTCCTTTGTCAAAAATATATATATTTGACACTCCTCCCTCCTGATACCAGGAGACCAACAAATCTGTGCCCCCGGGCTGGTTCGGCGCTGGCCTGGCGCGGCCACATCAAGAACCGGAAAAAGAGTAAAAAAAAAAAAAAAAAGTGCCATGTCCAAATACAGATCATGTGATGCCAGCGCATCATTTTGAGCAGTTTTATTGTGTTAAAAGGCATCTCAGAAAAAGAATAAACACATCTGAAATCATGCGCTACACTATAGAAGTTTAGTTATCTGCTGCAACATTCGGATGCTAGGGCCAGAATTTGGTGTCAACAACATGAAATGTAACAATGTAATAGTGTGGGGAAATTTTCTTTGTATCAATGTCACAGTCTCCCAGTATTGTTGCGGACACTATGTCCCTCTATGACCATAGTGTGCCCATCTTCTGATGCTACTTCCAGCAAGATATCGCTCCATGGCATAAAGCTTGAATCATCTCAGACTGGTTTCTTGAAATGGCGAGTTCACTCTAATGACCTCCACAGTCTCCAGATCTCAATTCAGTAGAGCATCTTTGGGCTGTAGTAGAACAGGAGATTCGCATTGTGGATGTGCAGCAGTTTTGATGCTATCATCAAAATAGCAGCAAATTTGATGCCATCATGTCAATATGAAGCAAAATCTCTGAGGATTGTTTCCAGTTGAATTAATGCCACAAAGATTCACGGCTGTTGATTCACGGGGTCAAACCTGGTACTAGCAAAGTGTACCTAATAAAGTGGCTGGTAAGTCTATGTATTGCTCTATTAGGGAAGTACAGTTGAAAAAGTCGCATATATTTATAAGGGAAGTTTTTTGGGGTTAAAATAGGCCTAGTTGTTTCATTCTTGAAATGTTTATAGGGGACACTTTTTAAAACATGCAAACAGAAAAAGGCATTATTATATCCTTACACATACATAGTGGTCACTGATGAGATCTCCCTGGCTCTCCCCAATGTACTCAATAAGGCATCTGAGAACCACCTCTCTCCTTTTTTCCACTGATGCAGATGGATCCTATCAACATAAAATCACATCAAAAAGTTCAGCAGGATGAGAGTAAAAAAACTCAATGTTTTAATAGTCATCTTTAAATATGGTTGCATGAATGAAATTGACATAAAAAACCTATTGTTGTCTTGCCAGAGACAAGAGTTACAGTCTGTTACAATTTCATTGCAATCAACAGAATATTTTGTTTGACCATGAACAAATGTTTAACCTGTTAATGTTCCAAGTTTTTTTGTTTTTTTTTCTAAAGTATGTCTATGTTTTAAAGACAAGGAAAGTGCCAGACTTCAGTGTACAATGACCTTTATATTGATGGCTGGATTAATTAAAAACAGAATAAATGAAGAAAATGTGTTTCTGCCAAGAACAATCAACTGGTGGCCCTGAAATATACTTTTCAAAATTCAATCTACAATTTATATTTTATATGCAATTGAACATAAACATGCAATGATTACATCTTACCTGGATCAGTGTAATCAACTGGGCCTTGATTCGTTGACCCGCAGCCCCTCCTTTGGCATTGAAAAGTTCCAGCATCTTTGTAGAGAGTCTGTCCAATTGTGACATAAATGTGCACTCAAGTGGTTTGGAATTGAGTCTCATGAACTCCTCACGGATCTGTACAGAGAAAAATACAGCCTAAATGAAATGATCTTTAAATGATTGCAAAAAAAACAACATATGGTTTTATTAAAAGAATAAATAAACAATAAAATGTTTACTTTACCTGTGATGGTTGAAAAAGGGCTGGCCATCTCTCCAGAAGAACTGGAATAGATGGAGCCTGACCAACAATCTCCTGTCTTCTTAAACTGAAGGTTCTTGACATCATTTCGCTAATGAGTCTTCCATTATTCTTTTTCTTCACTTCTGTGATTAATTCCATTCTGTTGCTCTCAAGTGAATCTTCAGTTTCCCCTGCTGAGTGAGAAGGGAGGTAATTTACCTCAGCCTTTCTTGCTTTTTTAATATTCTTTGCAGGTTTTTTTTCATCAGCTGTTTTGTGCTTTAGTGAGTTCACTATAACCTCTGAGATCCCATGCCTTCGAAGTTTGCTTCTATAGTTTCCAACTTTGTACTTCAGGCTCTGCTGCCATCCATATAGACCACTGAAAGACCCTGGCTCCTTCAAACATGGGTGCTTTTTTGTGAGAGCCTCAGCAACAGCACACCGTTGTGTGTCATTTGGGTAAGGTGTGTAAGAAAAAATTTGATCAGCTAAGCACTCAAGGATGTTTGACTTCACTCCTGGGTATGAAAGCTCTCCGCACAAAAGCGAACCATCCCTGCTGTAGGCTTCATTGCCTTTTTGAAGAGCAATTTCTGTGTTATATGAAAATGTGGGAATTGGAAAATCACATGGCCATGGCTTGTGAACTCCAGGGGTGCAGGAATTGAGAATGACTGTGTCGTCCGATTGTACAGAGCTTGAGCTACTTGGCGTAGATGGTACAGACGTATCGTAATTTTCTGAACCTGGAAGGACAGTACCATCTTCTATTGGGAGCTCTAGATTGTCTATAGGCGTTAACACAATTGCAGGGACATACACAATTTTCAGTGTGTCCCGGTCCTTTAGATCAGCAGTTGAGCTTAGAGTAACAAAGTCATTAAAATCTCCATCCATGTACTGAAGGCTTATGTCCATTGCGATCTCAAATGCATGTTTAATTGTGGCTTCTAACTCAGTAACTGAGTTTGGTATTTCAGGAAGGCACAGTTTTTTTTATCTCATGGTCAATGATGACTCTGAATTTCACAGCTGTGTCCATGTTGGTTTTTCTGGCCTTTAACACAGAACAAAATCAAATATTAGGTACATATACTTTTAGCTATTGATCAGAGCAGTGTTAAGCAAGTTTGTTTGTTTGTTTGTTTAATTCATTTGGTGCCTCAAAGAAATAATAGAAAAAAAAATCATCCAGTAGTTATTAACTACACCATGTTCTAATTGATATCTATTCAAGACAAATGTGCCGCTTTAGCATTACTAAACGCCTGCCTCCAATCTTGTAGTCCAACAGTGGACATACATCATTGAGATCCATCTGTTCCACAAAAATGGCATGTTCTGTAGTCTCCAGCTCAAATCCTCGAAAGTGCTCATCATACCAAGAATTTAATGCCTTGGCAATAAAATAGACCTTGTTGCTCAGAATAACAATCTAAAGAACTTCAACAAAATCTGGGAGTCCTGCAGTAAATCCATAAGACACAATCATGCCTCTTGAGTATGTTGTTCCATGTACAGACACGCTACTGGAAAGATGGACTGTTGTCTGACCTGGTGACAGTCTTTTTATTTCATTGCACACATTGTCATGCAAAACAGCCACAGGCACTTCAGATACTTTTTTGGTGCAGAACCTGGGAACATTTGCAGTTGCATGAAGATGGTACCCAATCATTAACTGATGCTTGATTGCTAGGGAATGTAATACATTTCTGAAACTCCCTGCATGCCTCACTATTTGTTTGAAATAGCGATGTTTTCCCTCGAAACGCATAGTCCAAAAAGAAACAAGGGGTCCAAACCTTTTTACGAGAGATGGATAGTGCTCTAGGAAGTGGTGTTTGGGGATCAGCTTAACCTGAGGAAAAGCAGCAAGTAATCTGAGTCGATGCTCAGAAATCTTTGTGTCGAGATATGACAAACTTGCTTCTGTTTGAGTATGACTTACAGCAAGTTCAACGATCTCTTTCAGACACATTATTACTTCCCAAACAGGATCATCCTTCGGTATCTTGAGCCCTATCATTAGAGGGAGAAGCCTGATTAGGGTCCAGTTTTTGTGGGCATTTCCTCCAATAGTCCTATGTTTGGAGAAGGCAAGAGGAATGGGCTGCGGACTGTCCGTTTTATCTCCGCCCTTGTATGGAAAGGATTTGATTGTGTTGTTGAGCTCTTCAAGTGTGAAATACCCTTTTTTTATGAAATCTTTAAAGCAGAGTGCTAATTCCATGGGAACAACCCCTTCAAAAAGGTCATGCAATATATCAGGGGGATAGCCCTCAACCATGTGAAAATAGCTCAATTTCTCTGTCAGTGGGCAATGCTTTTTCATACCAAAATGATGTGGGAGTGTAGGGCTCTTCTGTAGAGTCTTAGCATGAACTGAATAATCTTCTTTTGTCCGGATAGGAAACACGCCTGATCTCACTTCCTTTTATTGAAAGTCAACATGTTCTCCAAGACAAAATCTGCAGATGTACTGGCCTGAGAAGCTTTCAACAAGGCCAGCAACTGAGTGTGCACCAAGGTTGTCAGCTACAACACAATAAATTGTCCCTTTGACAATTTTTCCAAGGGCTGGCACAAAAATACCATCTTGTTCCAGTGTAGCTATGTCTTCCAACAGAGGCTTGAGAACCTCTGCGTAGCCATATGCTTTAATATCATCAGCTTTGCACAAAAGTGCAAGATATACCGAAGACAGTGTGGACCGAAAAAAAGATGTGCTGTTTTCCAAAATCCAGTATACAGCTGTTATCTTGTGTTTCCTATGGGATGTCCCTAATGGATTACAGACCTCAAAATCATCTACATATAGAAAAATGCAGATTCTCTGATCTTCAGAAAAAAAAGCACACTCTCTGTAAATGGAACCATCACGAAAAGATCGATAACGTTTAGGAATGTACCAGGGTCTGTATTCTGGGATGAGCCCACCATTGCAATTATCTTTGTTTACAATTTGCTTTAATGATTCAAGGATGGGAACATACTGAAAAGTTTTGTTTTCATCAGGGTTCAGGACATATTCAACTGGCTCTATGACTTTAAACCGTTGTAGAAAATGCGCTCTCCTCCTAAAGGCTGTTGACAAGGGGCCATCTTGAGCCAAAGCCATACTTAATGGATAGGATGCATTTAACTCCTCAAATAGGGAGGATAAAGATGTACTTTCAATCACACAATTATTCTTTTTCAAGCGTGATGTAACAATGCCTCTGACAATTGATATTGAGGCTGACACAAACTGTAGTTCACTTACTAGTTCATCAATGCACCTGTTTGAAACATTATGAATACTTTCCAGTTTAAGTAAAAGAGCTCCAAAATGATCCAGAATTAAGTCTCTGTCATACTGTTCCACAGCATGTGCATGCAAACTTGGTGCTTCTATGTTGTCTTCATCCATTTTTTCATCAAAGGAAGTAGCTGCAGTGGAATCATGAGGTTCAAAAGCTTGTTCCTCATGTGGCTTTTTGGAAATTATGCTGACTTTAAATTGAGTTGGATTATAAGGAGTGTGCTTTCGGTGTTTGTGTACCATAAATGTTCCGTATATATTTGTTTGAAAATCACAACCTTCAAACACACACTCCACACTCTCGTTACTTTTAAGGTGAAGGCCATTATGAGTGAAAAATTCTCTCCCTGTTGGAAATTCCTGTGTTTGGCAAACTGGGCATGTTAGGGACAAGACATTCTCGGTCCTTTGAGTCTGACTTTCCGGATGACTACGAGACATGTGGGAATGAAAAGTGCTCCAAGATTGGAACGAACATGGGCAATCCAAGTATATACATGGTAGTGAATGACTATGGGTGAAGGTGCCATGATGACACCTGTAATGTTTGATAACCTCAGTTCTGCTGTGCAAGTGGTCACTGCATATTTTGCATGGCCAATTCATCTTTACTCAATACCTAGACAAAGAGAAATTTTTATTTTTAAATTAAAATAAATAACGTAGAAAATACCTCAGGCTCAGGAGAAGAGTAACTACACACACACAAATAATTATCAGCATCTGTTTTATGTGCTCCAAAATGTCTATATGTGTGAGATATTTAGTTTAATGACTTTTTTTGGACATTTACTATCAGTAGCTGAGTGCATAAAATAAACTGTGCACCTTACCTGTGTGGATTGATTGAGAGAAGGATGTTGAAACACTGGTATACACCGTTGTCTCTAAAAACATGCAATAATAAAATATTTTTGTAAAACATCATGCAAAGTATATCATAACGTTAAATCCCTTACGTTAAAATAACTCTTCCGTGAAATTCCATGAAAACTAGGCAAATATCTGAGCATATATATAGTATGTATTATAGATCTTCTGCGTGAAAGTACAATATTGTATATTCATAATCGTCAATTTACATTAACGTTACATTTGAAATACTTCTCGGCTTTCCTACCACCACGTGCGCCGCCGCCACGTGCTATAGCTATAGGGTCTCATCACGTAATAACACGTCAGTCACAAAAAGTCATGTAACATAATAAACTTCATACACAAAGATTTTTTTGGACTGCTTATTGCTTATTTATACAACATTCATTTGGTGTGCGGTCATATATTTATTGGTAAAATGCGGTGATTGACAGGCACCGCAGTCAGAAAACGCTGTTATCATGCTATTTGTAGAATTAACCAGATCCAGAACAAAGTTATAATCTAAAACATCATTATATTAAGAGTGAATTGCTTACCTTCTTACTCAGAAGATCCAGGCGAAAATTGGGCCGCTGACAAGAAAGATGGCGGTTGAACTTCTGTCTGCTTGAGAGAAAATGTCCCCCACGTTGCAAAAGTAACATTTATTAAGTAATATCTAACTGTTAGAAAAATTATGAAATGTGATTTCATGACTCCATGTTTTTGTAGATACTAAATGTATGATTTATCAAATGCATTAATAACTGTGTCTGTTCAGTTCTATTAGTTCTCATTCCTTTCAGAGATGTTCTCAGCGTTTACCGTGAGCTGAGACACCGTGACATTTTGCTTAGTCATTGCTTTTATTGTTCTCCTATTCTCTTTTCCGTTATTGTGACTACGTCCCTGTAACCACCCCTTGTTTGGGTTAAGATAACTCTTTAACTGTGAGACTTTTTGAGTTTAGCGGGCAGTAGTGTGTGTATGTTTTTGCGATCGGTCAGAGTGTGTAACTTCAGTGTTCCATTCTGGTATTCGGATGTTCTTCTCTCCTTCTCTCTCTCTATGATGCTTTTCGTCTCCATATGCTCTTAATCTCCTTGATCAAAAATAGGTATCAAACTTAGTATGTCAAATAGGGAATTAAAATTAACATCAATTGGATTCGTGGTGTCGGTGTACTTCTTTTGGAATTTTTCCAACATATTGGTCCTTCGAGCCTTTTCCCAACATCTCTCCGACGCCTGGAGCTGGGCCTGAAACCAAGCTTGGGGAGAGACTTCTATGCTCTCTGGATTAAAAGACCTCCTTCGCTAAAATTCGAAGTTCAAAGAGGCCAGGACCGACCAGGACGGCGGAGAGTGACGGGATTATCAGACAGCACACAGACCCACGATCTCAATATTCGGGTAAGACGCGATTTAAATTAAATTTGAATGGGTAAAACTGTTTAAACTTAGGGGATTCCGTTTTGGGTTCTGCTTTCGAACTTTTCTCGCATAGAGGCTGAGAGGCCAGTATGAAAATGCTGGTAGTATGATTTGAAGTAGACTTGGATGCGGTTTTCCTTGAGTGGGGGTTAGGCGACCCTGTTAGAGGTGCATAGAGGCATCTTCTGTGACACACTTGCGAAGTGTGTGAGACGAGCACAGAGGCTCCGTCTGAGACGCGCTCTTTGAGGAATTAGTGAACAGCAGTAAGACCAGTGATAAAGACTTTGTGTTTTTAAAGACCTGTGAACTTGTTGTTTTGAGGCTGATTCAGAGCTGCGTGAGAGTCACTTATATTGAGTTAAGACTATAAAAACAACTCCGTGCCGGCACGTTAAACATTGAGAGTACGCGATGGGTAACAGGGTCGCAAAAGAGGAAGCATGCTATGAGGGAGATGCAAAATACATGTGTGAAAAGGATCCCGAAACAGTCAAATATCTTAAAAAATGGAAAGATAAATATAGTTTTAATGGAAAACTAAATGAAGAGAGTTGCACAAAACTGATAAAAGACATTGAAAAGAAAACCAAGACAAACAAAAAAATTAATGCAAAAAGATGGTATTTATCAAGCAAGGGCATGGTTGAGGGAGGCAAGGAGAAGACGGGAGGGAGAGAGAAGGGGAAGAGTGGAGAAACCAGAGGAAAAAAACACATTGGCTTTACTTCAGAATGAAGACCTCGATTTGGTTTTTAGACACAAGCAGTCTGACCAGGGGGAACTACCACCTCCTTATCCACCCCAGCAGCCTACTGCTCCCAGTGTGTCACAAATATATCCTACTGGTGATCTGGCGAAGGCTGCTGCGAATGTCACAAAGCATGTTAATCCACTAATATTACGAAGTGATTCCACAGGCACTAGATCAGGCCTCACAAGAAAAAAATTGGACAATCGTAAGATCTCATACTAGTCCAATAAAAAGTCTAAATCCTGATGACAGTGAGGTGCTTCCAATGATACAAGTCCCTAATCCATGTGGAGGCGGTGAGAGTGCAACAATGTATGTTTACAGACCTTGGACTAATGAGGATGTCAGAAAAGCCACTGAAGGCATTCCAAATCCTAAAATTAATGTTAAAGAATTTGAAACTCAGATAAAAAATCTCTATCACAGTTATAGATTGAATGGTGCTGAGATGGAAAGAGCTTGTAGACAAGTGTTGCAGACAAATTGGTGCATTGTTGCAGGCTCATGGAATCCTAATAATGCAGATGGAGCTCCCTTACAGTATGATTCAGACAGATTGAAAGCTGAGCTAAATGAATTGCAAGAGAATAGCAGACAAATATAAGATGATTCCAAATTGGGTAGAAATAAACAGATGTGTGCAAAAAGAAGATGAGGATGTTGATTGTGATAGAAATTCAGATACAGGAAACCTATAGTTTCTCCATCTGCAGCATTTCTCATTGCATTCAGGAGTGCGCAGGCGTACACAGGCCCAAGGTCAGGCTGACCTGAGTTCACGAAACTTACTCGCCCCCACCGCTCCTGAATGCTGAAGTCAGCATCTTCTTGCAGAAAGCACATGATGTCCCACGTTCCTTTTCTTGTAAAAACTTTGTTAACACCCACTGTTCTGAACTGTATAAAAACCCCGAACAAACTGCCAATAAATTCGTGACTGGTTGATGCATGATCTCCGTGTCGTGTTTCTTTCCGTGTCACCTCTGGGGCCCCGGAAAACTTCGTCTCGAGACAGAAAGGAACAGAGTCCTTCCATCACACTTGGCGCCCAAACCCGTGGGGCCGCTCAGGCTGAGCCGAGAACCAGGAGCAGAGGCGGATGATCCAGCGCGCGCACATCCCGGCTAGGAATTTCCCGTCTGGGGTCAAGAGATAGAAAGACCTTGGAGCCCGAGCAACTCTTCTCGGCTCAGTGACGCGGTTTATCGAACGAGGCAAGTGGGATGATTCTGTTCTTTTAACTAACTTAGACCAAATTTAAATTAGAGAAGCTAAATTCAACAAAAAATTCAACTCTAAAAGCAATTGCAAGATAATATGAGCTCTGGTCCAGGGGACCGTTTAGCAGTCTGGGACTGCTTTCGTCAACTTGAAGGGACCGAAACAGTCAGGGACTGTTTTTCTTGCAGTCTGGGACTGCTTTGCCAAGATTGACGAGGCCCGATAGGATCTTCTAGCAGTCAGGGACTGCTCTCGTCAATTTGAAGGGGCCAAATAAAAATTGAAAAATTGAATAAAAAAAGAAAAAATAATAATTAATAAAAGCAGTCAGGGACTGTCTTTTGCCAAGTTGACAGGGCCCGATAACAACTTTTAGCAGTCCGGGACTGCTTTCGTCAACTTGAAGAGGGCAGACAAAAAGATAAAAATAAATTAAATTTAACAAGACAGTCAGGGACTGTTTTTTGCCAAATTGGCGAGGCCCGAGAAGATCCTCTAGCAGTCTGGGACTGCTTTCGTCGACTTGAAGGGGCCAAGACGGTCAGGGACCGTCTTTGCAGTCTGGGACTGCTTTTTGCCAAGCCGACGGGGTCCGAGACAGTCAGGGACTGTCGGTACCAAGTTGAAAAGTCCGGGACTGCATTCGACTTGAAGGGGCCCGAAGCGTTCGCTCAGCAGTCTGGGACTGCTTTTTAACATCAGACAGCTAAAAAGGTTAACCAAGAGAAAATAGGGAACGTTCTGAAAATTAAAAGAAAAAAAAGAGCTTGCAAATCTTTCCATCTCTCATCTTTCTCCTTTTTCTTCTGAGTGCGGGAGTGTGTGTGTAAAGAGAAGGGAGAGTAAAATTCTTTCTGTTGTGTGAAAAAGAGGCTGCCGGGGATATTATTGAAACTATAAAATGGGCAAAACCAACAGTAAAGAGAAAAACACCATAAGATGATAATATTGAAAGATTTTTAACTCACCCAAATTTTAGATTCATGTAGACAAATTATAAGAAAGCTTGAAACAATTCATCTTTGGGTGGATGCATGTGGTTTCCCAGAACGAGGAGGTTTTTGTGAGAATCGGCTGTTCCTTGAAAACTTGAATCAGTGGTTGCTTGAAAACTGAGGTTGTGGGATTCAAGTGGAGTGCCGGTAAATCCTGTGTGTGCCCGAAGAGAGTCGGCGGCAAGAGTTTTGATGTGAGTGTTGTAGCAGATATTCCTTTAAAATCAGGAGGCTCTGTGAATAACGATGAAATTACTAACCGAGAACCTTTCTTTCCGTCTCTGAGAACATTCTGAGAGACCCAGAGCTCGATGGTATGTTCCCTCCTCCTCGCCCGCCACCTACACTGTCGGAACCAGTGCGCAAGACATCAGGTCTTGAAGACTTCAGTCCGAACCAGACCAGAGGCACGGCTCTTCAAGCTCGGGAGAGGCTGGGGATATGCGAATCTGACCAGTCCAGCTGCAGAAAATGACCAGTCCATGCGATCAGAGAAAACGCTAACCCTTCCTTCACCCTGACGCTGAACATCTCCAGGAACGGGTCCGAGACATGAAACTCATCTGACATCAAAGCGCTTGTGTGTGAGTTGTGCTCCGACGAATATCATGAACTGAGAAACAGCGGATGGTACTTGTCAAAACATCTGTCAGCGGGAAGAGTGCCCAGTCAGCGGAAGAGCTGCGGACGGACATCCCGAGATGAACTGAGAGAAAGTTTCTTCTAAATCCTTTTCACAGATTCATGAGACTCAAAGCAGCCTGGAATGGGCTCCTGCCTGTGAAAAACTGACCTTCACCATCCAACTCACACCTCGAAAACCCTCTTTCTTTGCTTGTATGAAAGAGACGGAACTGGACATTGCTGAGTGAAACCTGAGAACGCTCAGCCAGGACAGAGATGAACATTTTCAAGCTGAACACACACCATTTCAGCTGCCTCCTGATCAAGCGGCCCTTGAGCACACACATACAGAGAGAGAAATGCTCAAACACACAGAACTGTCTTCTGCCCAACTCACGGCATCTGGGCGTGAGGCCAAGAGAAAGTACTGGTCATCGGCGGATCAAGAAACCGACAAGAGAAAGACTTGTCATCAACGGATCAAGAAATCTACAAGAGAAAGACTGCTTCCAGAGCTTGGCCAACCGGTGATAACCAGTGGACCAGAGTGTTGCCAGAGGAAGTGACAGGGGGTGGCTGGTGAGAGGGAGAGGGGCTTCCAGACAGCAAATGGTGAGATGAAATCTCCTCACATGCCTTTGAATGAATCTATGACCGTTTCTCTTTCTGAAAACGTTACACAGACCTCTCTATAAAAAAAAAAAGGAGAGGTCTTTTAAAGAACATCATTACTAACATTTTTAGACTGAGGGAAAGAATTTGTTGGTTGTTGTGGTTGTTGATTCAGGGACGTGTAGGTCTCTTATTATATCAACTGATATGTTGACACTTTACATCTATCCCTTTCTATACGTATCTGCTGTGTGTATCGCGAAGAGACTTTTTTGCTCAGCTTTTTTGAACTCGAGTGATCACCGATTCAAATTCATTAGATAGAGTAAAATAAGACTTTCAATCTTCACTGAGACACAGAGGCTCAGGGTGAGATTTGAGTGCATTAAGCTGATTTTGCTTTCACAGAAATGTGTTCAGCTCTCTGAAAAATACACACTGCAGACCAGAGCCTCGAGTGAATGGAAGTGTGTGAATGATTTTGGGTTTCTTAAGGTTGAAATCTTGACAGTGACGGAGTCTGTGTTGTAGTGTTCTGGGCGCCGTGCAGCATGCATCCCTCTCAAAGAGAATCACACAGATCATAAGCAAATTTAGGGGAAAATTGCTAATTTCTTTATATATGAGCATGAGAAGAAAATCATTAATAATAATTATAAGAGATTATAATAGTATAATAATTATACCAAAATAATAGTTTGAATTTAAAAATAAAATTATATTATTTAAGGCCAAACAGTGAACTCCGGAGAAGAACAACAAAAGCTTTAATGGATCCTTGACGTGACTTTTGACTGAATAATGGACTTTTGACTAAGAATTTTGGGGTGGATTACTTTTACCTTAGAAAGTTTTATTTTTGGATTATTTGAAGTTGTTGGTTGATTACTTGTGGACGTGACTGCGCTGCTTGTCGATTTGCAGATTATCTGCAAACCATTGTTGTTATAGTGCCACCCGCTCTGGGAGAAGGGCAGAGGAGAGTCCAAAATTATAGCGTTGTTGCTGTAGTGCCACCCATTCTGGGAGAAGGGCAAACACTAAATTTCTAGGAGCGTAATCTAGTTTAGAGAGAGTTTTGTTAATACTGAGTTTTTTGAACTATCAAGAGAAGGGAATCTTTTTTTTCCCCCTAAAACTGCAGATTGTACAGATCTGGATCGCTGTGCCTGAGAAAACCTTTTTATTTTTATTTTTACCTTTTTTTATTCTTTTTGAACATTCTTGACCCCACAGTCAACAAAATAATGTTTTGCATTCCTGTTTTGAACTCCGATCTTTAAGTGAATTCCTTTTCATCATGAATGAAAAACAATGCTTGAGCTGCTCCTTATTTTTATTTTTATTTTTGTTCCTACGTGCATTCTGTGGCCTATCGTTTTCAACCCTTGATTCTGTTTCCAACAACACTGTTCTTCTTGAGTTACACTTTCTTACTGATGAAGATTCCTGTGCTTGAGGTTTTGTGCTCTCTGATTGAACTTGAAATCTTCCATCCTTCATCTTGTTCATGGGGATGGCTCTGTTCCTCGGGACTTGGAAACTGGTCAGGATTGCAGGGGGTATTTCTGTAATTACTGATATGTAATCTGTGCATTAACTATCTGTGCATGACGCTTGAGCTGCTGAACTATTGCGTTGACCGAAGCATGCGCGCCCACTAAAGATAAAGCTTCTTATGTTTTTCATTTGTGCATGATTTTTGCTAAGCTTGTTTGTAGCATGATTTAGTCGCTGCTTTGCTTTCCATTGTGGTTTTGCCGGCTGCATTTGTTCGTAAATGTCCACTCCAGAAACGGGTGGAGAGACAGGAGTTTGATTCGTCTGAGGAGGATACAAGGAGCGAGTGAGTGACTGTGAAAACTTGCTGCGGAACAGGTGAATTCTATCATGCACATGACACAAACACCGGGATGACTCCAGCCCTGCAAAATGGACAGATACAGAGAGTGATGGAATGAATAAAGAGCTGTTAAGAACTCAGTTAAGAAATGGCTTTTGGGTTGAACTGAATTTCAAACCCTGGCTGGGAAGAGAACTGTTTCTCTCAAAGAACATCTGTGTGGAGATTACTTTGTAAAAGAATTTAATGGAACTCATGGAATAAGAAAACACAGATTGGTAAAGTTTGCAAAAATATGAATGATATCTTTTTGCGGAGTTGGAGATTTGAACTCCTTTGACTGAAGTTATTTCCTGGGGTCGTAGAAAATGTGTTGTGTTAATAGTTCTTATGGTAAACAAGACTTTGAAGCTCAATCATTAGTATTAAGATAATTTTATTTAGTCATTTGGATTTAAAATTATCGTAAATGAGCTGTAGCGATGAGAGGAGAAATAAATTACGTTGATTAGTAGAAAGCTCTGTCACATATGCACTGCAAAAAATATTTTTTCTTAAAATAAAAGGATAAAATATACAGAACATAATTAATATGATAAAACAATAATAAGTGGAATCAATAAATGAATCAGTTTAATTGGTAAGACTACTGCCTATTGGGGTTAGCAAAAATTTACCTAGTAAGCATTTTGAGACACATCTAAATTTTTTTTTTGGCTGATGGCTGGTTACTAACTGTATGAAATAGAACACAGTCGTGAGGTACAGAGTAATTTAACAAGATAATAAATAAAGAGGGGGTATATAAAATTAATAAAAAGCCTTAACAGAGAAAACCATGCAATTATTATTATTATTATTATTATTATTATTATTTAAGATTTTGTTAATTGGTTGGTCTGAGTAAATGATACAAGTTTGGACTAATCAGAGTCAATTTAAGGTTTCACAAATTTTAGTGTTTTGATTACAGATCCTGTTTTCATTATCTGTTCCTTTTGATATTTGATGATCTGAAATTCTTTACCTCCTCCTCCCTGACACCAGTACCGGCGGTCTCCTCGTGTACCGCACCATGACAGTTGGTTTTAAGGTTATTTGCTGAAGGTTTGAGAACAGATTATGGAGATTGAGATTTTAGGATGACCCTGGACACATTATCACTAGAGGAATGAAAGAAGTAAGTGAAAGCACCATTAGATGAAAAACAAGATGCTCTTAAAAATTAAACTCTAAATTGCTATTTTAAGCATTAAAAATTGTGATTTGAAATGAATTGAGTGAACTTCTCTTTCTAAATACGGAAGAAAGGCAATTTTAGGAAAACATTTGATTGAAGAAGAATAATTGATCTCAGTGGTAGTAGACATTAAAACAGAAGAAAAGCAATTTGTTTAGCATTTAAGATTTATATGGAAAAGAAGAAGTATTTTCTATGAATCAGAACTTAATGGTTAAAAGCTGTTTTGTTGAAAACTTTGTCAAACGTTTTTTTTGCAGTGTGATATGTGCAGAGTAAAAAGTGAACTTAAACCCGATTTGAATTAAGTTACATGTAAAACACCGGGGAGGGACACGTGGGAATCAAAAGAAAGAATTTGGAGACTGTGAGATGGAGATGCCGAGCTTATGATTCCTTTTTTGAGTGCAGACTGATCTGAGACCCGCTGCCTGGTCTGACTGAAAGCCCTGACCTTTGGTGGAGGATGAGTCAGAGAGTGGGAGCTGAGATGGATCCCTTCTGAGTTTTTCTGAGGACCCTCACAGCCGTGAGAATCGCTGAGGGAGAAAACCTGGATCCTCCTTTCCTGCTGCAGGAAAAACCAACTCTAACGGAGAGCAAGGAAGCCTCCTCGCAACATAGCCTGTCCCACCATCACCACACCCCCCCTTCTGATTTGGGTGGTCCTGACCTGGGACATCGACTCACCCGGAGACCCAACCCATCCCCTAGTCCAATCTTCCTGGTGCTGAGTATCTCAATACTGCGACATTCCTTACCGCTATGATCCCACTTCAGAATTACAACAACATCCTCATCTTCATCCATGATTTCCAAACGACTGATTTATCACAGAAGTCAACAACAATTCCTAAACACCAGGAGTTTATATAGCAGCAAACATCGTGAATTCTAAACAAACCCCTGTTGGAGAAATGCTCCGTCTGGACGACTTTCTACAGAACTATTTACAATTCATCAAATGCTAATGTTCACATAGAAACTACATCTACATTATCGTCATCATCATCATCATCATCATCATCGTCGTTGTGACTCTGAACTGAATTGATTATGCCATCCTTGCGCACATCTATTCATCCGAAACGAACTGATACCATCTTTGCGTACATCTATCCATCGAAACTGAACTCGTACGTAACAATGATATTATGAGTTTATGATGACAACGTGGAGATTTGTTTCTTTCCGCAACTAATGAAATGCCTTGTTGCTTTTACTGGAAACCAGAAGCTGAACTCTGTGACTCAAATAATTGTACAAGGCCCACATTAATGATGGCAAGTATCTGGAATGATCAGAGAAGGGGATATTTCTCTGTATATTCTTCTAAAGTTTTGATTGAAAGATGATCACAAAGGTTTTTGACTGTATCTGGTTATTGTTTCTTATGTTTTGATGCGGATGGTTCTAATTTAGAGTGCCTATCGATCCAGATATACAGGGACAAAAGAAATCGAGTATCCGATGTGTTTCTCTTTCTCTATCTTGCTTTGGTTATTATTATTCCTTTACACGCAATTATTTTTTTTTCTACATCACTCTGATATAGCCAATGGGTTTTAATATATTATTCTGTGTTTTGTTCAGTATAATCAGTGTGGTTTACAATAAGTTTTGAACTTATACTAGATCATCATATATCCTTCACATTTATATGTGAAAGTATCATATTTTAACTTTCACATACCTTTATGAGCACCATTAAACTTTTTTTTCATGGTTTCAGTTACAGGTCGAAAATTGATAATAGAGACATCCCTGAGATTGATTTTATTATTGTGATCCCTGAGATTGATTTTATTATGTACTGATCCCTGAGATTGATTTTATTATGTACTGATCCCTGAGATTGATGTAATATTTTCAACTTTTGAGTTTGATTCATTGATCCTGAAAATTGATTTTATTGACTCACATGATTGATTTTATGTGATGCCTTTTGAGGTTTGATGAAGATGATATTATTATACCATGGTTGTTCATCTTTACAGATGAAGAGAAGGGATATGTGATAGAAATTCAGATACAGGAAACCTATAGTTTCTCCATCTGCAGCATTTCTCATTGCATTCAGGAGTGCGCAGGCGTACACAGGCCCAAGGTCAGGCTGACCTGAGTTCAAGAAACTTACTCGCCCCCACCGCTCCTGAATGCTGAAGTCAGCATCTTCTTGCAGAAAGCACATGATGTCCCACGTCCCTTTTCTTGTAAAAACTTTGTTAACACCCACTGTTCTGAACTGTATAAAAACCCCGAACAAACTGCCAATAAATTCGTGACTGGTTGATGCATGATCTCCGTGTCGTGTTTCTTTCCGTGTCACCTCTGGGGCCCCGGAAAACTTCGTCTCGAGACAGAAAGGAACAGAGT
>SRMA01027021.1:39853-54747 GCA_007224835.1 Danionella cerebrum
TAAAGAGACCGGTCTGGTGCCAACCCGGTGGCAATACTGCCAAGCCTGCAAGATAGGAGTGGGTGTATCAGACAATACTGGTTGCTCAAAAAGCTCCATGCCATGCTGGCCAAAAAGTTGCTGATAGCACCTCCGAAGAACATTCATCCCTAGAACCCCCGGAACTCGAGCTGACATGCCACCCGGTGGATCCTTGACAACCAGCACACCACAACCTGTCACCTCATGCCCACCCAACTCTACAGCTAATTCGATGTACCCCAAGTAGGGAATCGGGAGACCATTTGCAGCTCGAAGCTGCAGCCATTGACAAGACTGAAGCCGTTCATGACCCCACTTGTGGAAGTTGGCTGAGAAGCAGCTCTCAGTAATGGTCGTTACCATGGAACCAGTGTCGATAAGACAAGGCACCATGACCCCACCCATCAGGACGTCCAGCTGGGGGCAAGACGACATAAGGCACGGCGTAGACCCTAACACAGATGAGCCCCTATCATCCCCAACCAAGCTGTGGCTCTGCAGCTCGGTGGGTGCTAGTTTTCCGACGGTCCCTTGGATGGCTGCATACTCCTCCCTCCAGAGAATCCTCCTTGTGCTGAGGACACTCGGTGGGGCCTATATTCTTCCCGGCACTCTCTGGCAAAATGCCCAGGACGGCGACACCTTCTGCATATAACTTGGTTAGCAGGAGCATTCGTACGTGGTGGTGGGTGTTGGAATCTGGGCATATTTTGAGCAAGCTGATCGAGCTGCTGTTGTTGCCTAATCAGCATATCACGAAGCTCTTGTAAGTCACCTGAACTGTGGCCTACCAGAGGTTGTTGGCCCTGTACCCCATACTGTATGCCGTAAGGTGATGGAACAGACTGGCATCGCCCCCGAGCGCCCCCTGGCATTCCCTCACGCTCCCAGCGCATAGCTGCGCTGCGCACTTCCAACAGTGAAATGGTTGGCTGACTACGAACGAGTTGTTTAAGCTCACGCCGCAGTGGCCCGTCGTTGACATACTCTACAAACTGATCCCGCAACAAAATTTCGGCATTCGGTATGCCATGTGGAGATTGTGCCTTCACCTTTTCTAACAGACCCATCAGGGCCAGGGAAAACTCCAACAGTGTTTCCCCGTCCTGCTGCCTGCGAGAGAAAAAGGACTCTTGGAGAGCCACATAAGAAGTCGTACACCCATAAATTTCATGCAGTGCTTTAATTATGCATTCCGGACTTTCCCTCTCCTCTCTGGATCTATACCGAATTTCCTCCCTGGCTTCACCTTCCAAATGGTCAAATAAGAAAAAGGCCTGGTCTAATACCGACAAATGGCGAAGACGCATACATGCCTGAGCCTCCTCCACCCACTCCCCAATACTGATACCCGACCGCCCATTAAACTTTTGGCACCTCCGGTCACGAGGGACAAAAACAAATCTCTCAGTGGCTGCGGTACCTGCATCAGAGAGTGGAGGATTTGTAAATACTGGAGCAGCCACTCCCGACGCCCCAGGCTGCACTTCGGAGTCCAGCTGTGATGCTGGCACACGTTCTTGCCGTAGTTTATCATTTTCAGCCTTAAGTAGCATGACCATTTCTCTGAGTTCACGGAGCTCCTCTTCCATAATTGCAAATTCAATGAACACTCACCAAAGGGTGGGATTATGAGACCTCACCGCTGCACTGGCTGCTGGAACAAAGGACTGTCTGCAACAAATATGCAAAACACCAAGCATACAAAACAATTTCACCAATGTCTCTGCCCTTGCCTAAAGTGCTGTCCTGCCGATAACGCCAGGTTTTGTGGCGAGTTCTCGGGAGTGGAGAAGTAGATGAATATAATTGGGTTATTTAACTAAGATTTTATTTATTGATTAAGGCTTAAATGCAAATTGATAATGAAGAAACCGACAACGCCACCTGGGACTTTCACCCAGAAAGTACAAGAGGTCTAAGGCACACAGGTAAATCGCACTAAATAAGCATTAGGCAGAGACAGAGGATCACGGTTGATAAAATTGTAAGTTTATTAAATACTCTAAAAAAACACAGAAAATATTGCACAATTCCTCAACGGCCTGAACACACACAGCGACCGGGAAAACAGGGCTGAAGGTACCCACTGGGCTGGGCCTCACGCACACACACACACTCACAAGCACCTTAACCCCAGTGTTGTCACAACACAAGTCACGGATCCGAGGAAAGCACCACCACCACTAAAGAGTGCACCGCAATCAAGTTCCTCCACCCGTGGGGTCCCTTCAGCTCCTGTAAACACGAGAGAAAAAGTCAGGCAATGTTCGAGCCACGGTGATGGCTGGTCAAGTCGGCACAATATTGCACAAATCCCACACAATAATACACTCAATATTTTTAAAACACACGCTCACAATGAACACAGAAAAAGGTCTAAAAGGGGTGTTAGAGAAGGCCACCCCACCTGGCCAGGTTGCAATTAAGTGAAGTCACACACACACACACGCATTAAAACACACATGCACACACACACTTTACTAAAAACGCTCAGTTGCACTGGCAGCCGGGTGCAATATGGGCACACTCTAAAAGCCAGTCGGGTTTGACCGGAGAGAACTGAAGCACAATCCCAGTTCCAGTGAAGTGCAGCAATGGGGAGGTTCTCGGTGAGCCCGTGAACCAGTCGGCTCGTGTAAAGTTCTTGGAAGCTTCAGAGTTAGCAGTAGTGCAGCATGGAGAATAAAGGGAAGCTCCCAGCAAGGTCTCAGACTGCTCGACCAACTCCGTAGGGAGATCTCTATATAAATTGCACTCCAACGATGGTGAAGACGAAGCAGGGGAATAGGTAAAAAACGAACGCAGAGAAAGAGAGTAGAGAGGGAGAGGGCAATATCCTGAAATGCACAACAAAGCACTATTACTAGGTATCACGGATACTATTCATTGGAAAGCACAACGCAACTCACCGAGGGATTATCCCAAAATTCTCCTTAATAAATATGAGCGTAAGCTCGTTGATCTCTCTAGAGTTAAAAATGCAAAAAGGGACATCTGAGCTACAAGCCGCTAAGCACAGCATTTAAGGCATAAGAGAACGCATACATATAAATGACCCACCGAGATCGTATGCAGCCACCCGAGGAGTAAACCCAGCTCCTGCATTAACCTCACAGCATCCTAAAATGAGCACTTCCTTCAGTGAGGAGAATAGCGGAATTATACTGAAAGTTGCTGGAAACCAGCACCTACCTCTCGATAGTGTAAACAAAATCAGACCGGCACGGCGCGAGTCAGATGCGCATGCCCAGCCGTGGCCAATGGCGTTCTAAAATACACCGCGCACCATCCCTGATTGGTCTAAACAGCCCTTGGGTAATCAGCAGGAAGCCTTCTGATTCCCGGTAACGACCGTCACTCAAATGTTGTCAGAACGCCGCCCCGTACTGCTGATTGGTCCTCACAGCAGTCACTCAGCGCAGTGCAGAGCCGACACATATGATCCGTGCACAGGCAGAGGATAAAATCTGTCCTGTCACACTTAGGTTTGTTGATCTGCCCTTATCCAAGGCCTAGTCCCAACCTCAACCCAGCTCCTTCTGGTACGGCCCGGCGACACAAAGCGTGTAAGACATGCAGAGAAGGGAGTCGCTTTTACCAAGCACCACTTCTGAACAAACCCCTTGTTTACCAAAACTCTACTGGTTAAAAAGTAAGTACTACAAACAAACCAAAGTAAAAAAACAAACCTGAAGCTGAAGAAACCCTAAACGTTGATGGAAAAAAACCTGCAAACCTGAGTGACCGAGGGAGAGAAGAGAGAGAGAGCGCGCTGTTCTCTATTCAGTGTTCTGTGTTTGTGTGAGCAGAGCCGGGGAGGGGCGCTGTGACTAGCCTATCACAGAACGTAGACACAGTAAACTACCCAATGAGAATTTTTATTCAATCCGAGCATGGATATTGACTTGTATTACTCATATGATACTCGTACTCTGCAAAAGTGCTTTATCCATGTTGGATACTCATTTCAGCAGAGTATCCGGCTCAACTCTAGTATATATACTATATATAAAGTAAAACACACTCACAAAACCTTAATCAAATTTCAGTGCCTTCGAGTGGGGTACATGGCTGAGTAGAACCACTGGATAAATTACTCCATAGCATATGGCTCACTCTGCCCCATAGCACACATCTAGGATAAAAATGGATGGTTCCGAAATTTTTGCAAACCTTTACCAAACTGATTAACATGATTATATTTAGTAGAAAAAACACATTATATTGATTTGGATGCAGATACATTTGTTTTATTATTACAGTTAATTTCAGCAATATGCTGAAAGTTTTTTGTGACGGTGCTTCCTAAATTTCTGGCCTCATGACAAAACATGTGAACTGTTGTCCAGATCAAAGGGGTGGCTCAACTACCCACTTCCCCTCCGCTCTCTTCCCTATCCAGCAGAAAATGATGCTGAAGGAGTTATTCTCCAAGTGCACCAGTTTTATTAGATATTCATATTATTTGTTCTGTTATTTTCCTGTGCTTCGGAACATGACTTTAAATAGAATATAATGTTATTATTTTTCTGTGGTTTCGTTTGAATGAAGTTTAAAGCCACGAGCAGAGCATTTGCTTCTGCTGTAAAGACTGAACTATAGTCTGAGATATCTGTAATTTATGTATTTCACCAAGAAAAAGCTCAGATTGAAATAATAGAGATGAAGAGAGGAAGCATTTACCATAAACATCTATGACGCCTTCCACAAGAGGGAGGAGTCAAGGCTTGATGGACAGAGAACCTATGTCTGATGATGTGAAATGGACTACAAACAATTTGATTACTAAAGATACCTGTTTACTAAAGATTATACAATTATATGATTTTTTGTTTAATAATTGCAATAGAATTGACTTAACCAAACCTGAAAATGCTAAATATAAACGTTGAGGGTTTTAGCGTTAAAAAGAATACTTACCAAAGAAAAGCAGTAAGACTTTTAGAAACGTCTTCATCTCTGAGGAAATACATTTAAAAAAATATTAAAAATCACAGATATTAATAATTAATGAAGACCAGCAGGAAAATGTGAGTTCTTACTGTAGACGATGCTTCTCTGTTCGTTGTCTCTCTGATATGAATGTCTCTCTCCGATGATGGAGCTACTCATGAAAATAAACTTATAAACAGCTCACATGATTGATTTTTACCCTGAACAAAAGAATCCCTGTCCCCATCACAAAAGTTTTGGAAAATAGCTCATTTGAATATTATGTAAATTGTAAAATAAACAATATCCATTCAGACTCTTCAACTCTTTAAAAGAGCCAATATTATATTAAAGAGTAATTTACTCTTAAACTTTTATTTACTCATTTACATCATTTACTCGCTGAGGATCCAGTGACCAGCTTCCTCCTGTAACTTTAGTACAGTAGACGTATCGTAAAATTACGAAAGAATCAGTGATTGAGATTTCTTTGAGAGAACAGCATTTCTTCTACTGGTTCAGCTTTAAATCATTAATTAATAATATTTCAATCAAATAAAAAAAATTCTTTGCATTGAAAAAAGCAGTGGGTAGCAGGGATGTATTTCTTGAATGTTGCACGAGTTTTGTGCACATTAGATGACAATGTCATCTAGTGACTTTTAGAGGAAAGATCTGGATCGTGACTCTGTGTCAGCAGATACTCAAAATCAAATGATCAGACTCTGATGGTGGATCACATGCATTTGATGGGTGCACCTGAGGATGGGTGATCTCCTCAGGGGCCTGTTCTTCAGGTGCATCTCCCTCTCCATCTGTTGACTCATCCTCAAAGTCTGGACCAAAATATTTTTTGTCTTCCACTTCCGAGACATCCTGCTCTATTTCTGGTTCAATTTCAGTGCCCTCTTCATCAAGTTTAAAAATATGGGCAATAACCTCTTGGACAGAGGGCCAGCCACTTTGTCATTGTGCTCAGGATTAAAGGAGTGTAACGCAAACATCAAGGAATATATAGGGGTCTATTAGAAGATGATATGATACATCGGTCTATGGTGGTCTCTTTTTACTGGGGACACCACAGATGTAACAAGGTTGATTAAAACACCCAAAATTGAATGAAGGAGGTGATAGTCATTTTTACACGTTCAAGTACAGTGCATCCGGAAAGTAATCATAGCGCTTCACTTTTTCCACATTTTTTTATGTTACAGCCTTATTCCAAAATGGATCAAATTCATTTATTTCTTCAAAACTCTACACACAATACCCCGTAATGACAATGTGGAAAAAGATTTTTTGAAATTGTTGCAAATTTATTAAAAATACAAAACCTGAAAAATCACCCTCCCTGAACGTGTATTTTGTTAGGGAATGGCTTGTTCTTCCACGAGACAGACAATTCTTCCAAGAGCTCTAGGAAGGCCGGAAGCAGCTCTCGGCAGCCTCTTGCTCTCGTAACTAGACTTCAATGTCTCTGAGAGTCAGATTGTCCCTATTCATCAATGTCTTTCGGACATTCATCTTTCTCATTTGTACTCAGTGCGCAGGGTAGAGGGTCTTAGCCTGTCCTGCCGTGGCGGGCGTTTTGGGGGTTTGTGTGTGTGGCCTGGGGTGGCTGACAGGAGGGGATTTTCACTGTCCTTGACAGAGGCTCTTCATCGTGAATCCAGGCGCAATGTTCACAGGCACGGGTTTCTTATAGTTATATACAACTTATTTTGTAATTAAAAACAAGAATTTGAGAGTGACTTTTCTGCATTTAATCATTGCCAACGTAAATGATCTTTCACATGACGTGATGACAGCAGAAAGTCAGCTCTGTTCTGTGTAGCTGTCAATCATAGTGGTCACATGGTCCTGCCTGTTTTTACGGGAAAATTGAGCCATCGTGAAACACACAAAAATAAACTTGAGCCATTAAAACAAAACTATTGAAGTTTTTTCACTGTATAGATTAATTCTTTCATCCATTTTCTTTCCCACCTAATCGTTTTAGGGGTCACGGGCGTCTGCTGTGGTGCCTATCTCCAGCACACATTGGGCAAGAGGCGGGGGTACACCCTCGACAGGTCTGTCATTCCATTGTCTCTGAGCAATACAAGAAACAACACAGTTCTCTTTCCCTCCAGCATTATTTGGTTCACCTTCATCCCAGTCTCTGAATGAGGAGTTGCTCTGATCAGACCACTGCCACGAGTCTCTGAACAGACCCATCCAGACGTGATCATTATATTTCTGATTGCCATTGATGACCCTCTCCAGCTCTTGATTCTGGGTCAGGTTCCTCACATTGACCAGATCGACGTGATTCTCTCTGCAGTGACTCTGAGCTTCTCTCCAGTTCTTCTTCTGATCGACAAACGAAGCACGTGTGAAGCGAATGTTTAATTTAGTACTTTACAGGATTAAACTCACTGTTGTAGCAGATGAAAGTCCATGTTGTGCTGCAAACCAAATCATGCCATTTTCCCACAGAAATCGATGCACACTCATCATTGCCTTGTGGCTGTCCTGGTTCCCAGTTCTCAAAAATCATAGGATCTTCTGAAGACCAGTGCCATTCTTTTTTACTTGTCTTCTGAAGCCCAATCCAGATATTCAGAACGCTAACATCACTCTCACTCTTCCTCAGATCCTTCAGTTTGTTCATGTCGTCCATGTTTTCAGCAGTGGCCAGATCAGAGTATTGTTCTCTGCAGTAACTCTGAGCTTCAGTCCAGGTCTTCTTCATGTTTATAAAGTGATACTGACGCTGAACACACTCAGACACAGAGCAGAGAGCTGAGGAAGAGATTTAAGCTTTAATTCTTTTCTCATCAGTGACAAATAAACACAGTAGATACTCACCAATGATGAGAACGAAGCAGAATGGAGCAAGAGCCATTTCTGAAAAGGGAAAATATAGAAAATTTCTGAATAAAATAAAAACAAAGCGATTGTCATCAAGCTGAATGAAGAAGTGACTTGTTGATGCTTTACTCTCGTGGTTCTGATTTTAACTCTTTCTTCGTCTTTCTTCCTCTGTAATATTAACTTTTCTACTCATTTGGATGATGATCACAGTGGAACAGTCATAAAAGCTTCATGGAAACAACTTCTTTTGAATTTACGTTATCAATCTTTTGATTAACTTTGTGTTTCTGCATCCTGAATAAAAAAAATCTTTTCTGCTGTTTAAACGTCAAAATCTCTGATTAACATGATCATAACAGCTTTTACAGTTCTGTGCAAACATTTTAGGTGAAAATGCTGTAAATAAAGAAACGAACGAGAGAATTATTTCTTTTTGTCAATGAACAGTGAATAATCAAAATGACATCAAATCACTATTTAGTTTGAGCATCTTTTGCCTTCAGACAGCAGCAATCATTCTTAAATGCACATCTGCTCACAGTTTTTGAAGGACCTCTGCTGAAGGTTGTGAGAAACATGTTGAAGAACTAGCCCCAGATCTTCTGTAGATGCAGCTTTCTCACATTTTTCTGTCTCTTCATGTAATCTCTGACACACTGGATTATGTTGAGATCAGGGCTCTGCGGGGGACACGCGTCACTTCCTGTACACCTTGGTCATCTTTTTTGCTTAAGATACAAGATATTATGCAATACCATTTTAGGACTATCTTTTTCAATTCAATTTTAATGTTATTTTATATATATATTATACAAACTTCTTAGGCTTGCAATAAAAATAATCCATTACATACAATATGTAAATTATCTCTCACAAAGAAAACAGTAATAGAAATACAAAGGAAAAATCTATGAGAGCATCCATGCGAGATAATAGTCAAAGCGTGATGTGCAGCGAGCCCAACATCTGATAATGAGAAACAGGTCACAAACAATTCCATGATGACATAAAACGATCATTTTATTTTCTCGGCGAATGCGAGGTAAAGGTTTTTTTTTACCTCTGTGGAAGGAGCTTGTGTTTGTCTCATTTGTGCAACAACCGTGGCGGCGGCACAACATGGAGAGACATTTCTCGACGTGGACACAAGCTACCAACTATCCACAGTGTACTGAATGCCGAAAGAGCCGCGAGTTGTGGAGATACGTGAGATGCACATCTGCAAGATCAACATTCACCGAGTTCATCATACTGGTAAACCGCACGCAATGCCAAGCTCCCAGTAATGAAAGAAAAAGATACCAGATTTGGTGTTCGGTTCATGTTTAGCTCAATGCGTTTGTAAAATGTGATTTTTTTTTAATGTTAAAATGTTAACAATCTAAAAAAAAAAATGTAAAAAAAGTATCTCACTTTTTATATTTATATGATTTATATATATATATATATTTTTTTTTTTTAATTTATTTATTTTTTCAATTAATGATTGCACTATGACAAAATATAAAATAAATTGTTGCATATAAATATTTATCACGTTAATTCATTGTTGATATTCATTGTGAGAAATAATTAACATGATCAAAGATGAATATCCTTAATTATTAATAAGTTCAATAGAGGGTAAACTAAATGGTATTCCTTTGCATTAATCAGTACCCAGGAAGTAGCTTTCGGTTTCAAAAAGGTCGGTGACCCCTGATCTACATCATCTACAAGGAAAACTAAGGAATTAGAAATTAATATTAAACAATAAGAGAATGATTACAATTTATCTCAAAGAATCTACTCATGTAAATTTACTTTTCTTCAGATCTTTCGCTTGAACACGAACAGAAGCATCTCTGTTCTCCATCAAAAACCTTTTCCTTTGAGGTTGTGGAAATAATATGAAAAGTGTTAGATAAATGATTTTCATTTTCTTAACACCTTTAAAGGGGACTTTATTAAAATGTGTTTTTTTTACATGGTTGTTGTGGTTCATCAAAAAGCTTTATAGCAAATATGGGGAGAAAGTCTCATAAACTGCAAATAAGCAAGCCCATGGGAAAATACAAGTTATGAAGCAAATCCTAAAATACAGAAATCTTACAAAATATGCTTAAAAACAGGCTTTGATTTGGTAACCTTAGTTTCTCTTGGAGTTACTGTACACAGGAACAAATATGAAATATGAGACTAAATGGATATCCTTTGGAATGGTGAAGGGAAAAAGGAATACATTGACCGTTATGACTTGGCCAAACTGAAAAATGGCTTGGACAATGTAAAGTTTATGCAGCAAATATAAAGTTTTTTTTTTTTTTTTACAAACTGAGACCAGATCAAGGTACACGCCTGAGGAGAAGAATGAAAAATCTCTGGATGAAATCTCTGAGACAGTAATTTTGCATACAGGTCATGAATATGCAAATCAGTAGCCAATAGGTTACCAGTTTATCAGTGACCTACTGGGGCGTAGTTACAAAGTTTTTTTAATTGAAATCTCAACTCATTTCTTAAAAAAGCCTGGGCTATAGAAAATGAAAAGATTGAATGTGATTTTAATGAGAAATAGAGATTTTTTGAGTGAAAGAATAACATTTCCCATACAATCAGACCATTGTGAACAACATATTATTACAGATAAAGCAATGTCAAGTAATAAATTATTAATTAAACTTTTGTTTTATGTGTAAATAAACATGTTCGGAGTCAGAGGCATCTCCCAGATTAAATTTTATGTTCTGAGCTCAGTGAAAGAGACTAGTGACACTTCTTATCCACTTAAATAACTGTGTTTCAGCTGTAGCTAATGCTGGAGTATTGAACGTATCTGTACTTTGTGTTGTTAACATTTGCATTTCAGGAAACTACTGGCTGTGTTCGTGTGGAGAGTCAAATACATGAAGTAAACAGACGGAATTAAATTATCATTTGTAAACAGATATAGATTACAATACTGGGGGAATATTTCACTAATTTTTACATTGATTTAACTGGGTTGAAATGCTGATATGTGTAATGGAAATAATCTGTTGAGACTGAGCGGGACTGCTGTAGAACGATTAACGTTTAGTGATTTTATAGTGATTTATTTTTACAGAGATTTTAACACGAGTAGATTATTAATTATTTGAGAATTATGTTTGATCTAATTGTCTGATATGGAAAAAAAAGACACTACAAATCAAGAGGTTGATTATTTGGTTGATAGACCAAGGGTAACAACTTAAAAAAATTGTTTGGAAATGGCATTAGACTGCAAGCAAAGCAATTATATCTCATTTTACTTTGAGATATAGACTCCATGAGATAAATAATTTATCATGTAACTGAATATATTTGACAAATTTAATGACATTTTAAGATACAGTTGCGGTTGAAACTGAAAATGAATGCTTGTTCCTAACTGCTTGTTCCTTTTTGGGATCACAGGGGTCTGCTGGTCTCCAGCACATATCGGGCAAGAGGTGGGGTACACCCTGGACAGGTCTCCAGTCCATCACAGGGCAACACACACATTCACACCTGGAGGAAGAGAGTACCCGAAGGAAACCCACGTAAACACAGGCAAAACATGCAAACTCTTCCAGGAAGCTTCACCAAAAAAAATCAAAAGCATGTAATTCAACAAAAAAAAACTTTGAATCATTTAACACCACTCAGACAAGACCCTCTTTACTTCCTCATCAGTGTGGGTCTGTCAATATTTCTTTCCCTTTCCACTGATCTAATGGACTTTTCTCCCCTGACATCACTGGCTGCTCTCTCCATCTCTTCAATGGGTGTTTAACCCCAGTTCATTTTTCTCCTGTAGATTCTCAGCGTATTTTTTCTTCTATGAGAAAAACACCAAAAGAGTTGAATTTCCTCAAGAAAACACCACCTTAATCAAATTTCAGTGCTTCGAGTGGGGTACCTGGATAAGTAGAACCACTGGATAAATTTACCCCATTGCATGTGGCCCACTTGCCCCAAAGCCACCATTTAGGATAAAAAATGTCTGGTTCAGAAATTTTGACTCACCTCTAGCAAACTGATTCACATGATTATTATATATATGATTTTGATGCAGATACCTTTGTTTTCAGTATTAAAGTTAATTTTCGCAATATGCTGAAATCAAGCACCTAAAACTCTCAGCATGGTGCTGTGCTGTTGATAAGCACAACCGCAGTTTTCATAAATATGGCGTGATTGACATTTTTGAGAGAGTTCAGCATCTAGTGTCCTCTTTAAAAGAAAAGAAATTCTGACATTTCTTCTATTCGTCCAGCTTTGAATAATACTGACATCTCTTGTTATTTTTAGCACTAATTATTTTTACTAAATATACCGTATTGTGTCCCCTCTTTTATGAGGAGGCTCTTAATGAGGGTGTAACAGAACGTGTCAGGATCTAGGATTTGCATAACTGGATATGATTTAATGATAACAAGAACTCCTCAGCAATGACATGATCTAAAAAAAGTAACGTAACCAAGGACTTCAAGAGACTGGTGAACAACAAATTCAGTAAAAAATGGAATTTCATTTTCTTATTTACACTGTTGAGTTCCACAAGAACAAGCCAAAAGCAGCTCACGTGTAACATGTAAAGATCCGCAGCCTGCAACATTCAAGAGACGATACGACAATACGAACATCAGTTGTGTTGTTTATCAAGAAGCGGAGCAGAAAATCTCATTAAAATGCAAGATTCTTTATTATTCATTCACCAAATGCAGAGGAATTAGAAGCATCCGTTACAGTGCAAGTATAAAAAGATACAGATAAATAAAAAGCTCAGAGATATGTGACTCAAAAAACCTCATCTTTAACTTGATGTTATTAATGTTTAACTATCAGTGGGAGCCGGTTAAAGGCTTTGGTTGTTTGCGAGCAAGGTTTATTTCAGACAAAACTGTGTGAAGTCTTAACACTGTTTAACGTGTGTTATATTCTGCCATGGCTACACCTTTCCCCCAAAAAACTTACTTTTCAAAGAATCAAACTTTGGGTACTTTGATATCCCCAACAATCCCCAAAAATATGAGGTTATGTTAAAGGAATAATTTAAATTCCCCTTAGGTGTGAATGAATGTGTGTGTGTCCTGTGATGAACTGGTGACCTGTCCAAGGTGTTCCCCCGCCTCTTACTCAAAGTGTGCAGAAGATCATCACCAGCAGACCCCTGTGACCCAGAACGGGAACAAGCAGAAAAGAAGAAGAATGAATGAATGAATAATTGTTTTAAAAGGATGGAATGTGGGACGGGAATAATTTAAAACTTATATTTGACCATTTAAACTGTTTCTCATCACATTTGGCTAAAAGGCATATTTTGGCCCAGATTTTTCCTCCTCCTTGTTTGGTAATGATCTGTTATTGATCCGCAATAGATTGATAGATCTGAAATGATCTATAAGATTACTTTAAAATGGAGTTACAGGTAGATTTCAAATACAAATGCCAATCATTTTGGGTCAAGGAGACATACCTCCATCAAAACTTTAGAAACCCTAAAAAGACTCACAATTTTACGTGGGGATGCTGTTCTACTACTGGGATACAAGGGAACTATGAAAACAAAACATGAAACAAAGCTGTACATTTAAACCCAAAGAACAGCTGAGAAAACTGCAGAACAATCTAGTTGGTGCAGATGAAGTTGAGTTTCCTGCTCTCAGGCAGACTGATCCAGTGATGATCTCCTCCAGACTCCATGGCTCCTTTTCTCCATTCTAGTCCGCAGTCTTCCGGGGCCGTCCCATTTCCAGGGGCCCAGTTCTGATAGCAGACCACCTCTCCGTTCAGCCAGATCCACATGTTCATGCTGCAGAAGTTGTGCAGACCCAACCAGACGCTCTCTGTTGAAGCTCGTTTAACCACGTTCCCCACGCGACGCTGCATTTCGACCGAATCAACCGAGACCAGATCCACGTGATGCTGTCTGCAGTATCCCATAGATTCAAGCCAGGTCAGGTTCTGCTGGATCAGGATCAGTTTATCTGAACACAAAACAAAACAAAAAAGACATTAAGAAGTGCAGTGAGGTTACTTAAGTGGGACTTCTGGTGAGAACACCATTGAGCTCTTGTGAGAGAGGTTCGCTCTATGAGACCACCCCAGTACTGGATTAATTCCTGGGTTCAGAGTCAGGTGTGGTGCCAACAAGATCTGCATTGCTTTTCTACCCTGAAAATATGCAAGGCTATTGGGCTTGGGTACAAGGTACGGTTGGCAGTAGGTCGCTGGTACCTGGACTGGTCCAGGCCCTGGCTCGTCGACAGCAGGGTAATCACGTACTTGCTTATACAGTGTGCTGTGTCCCATGCACTCTTAACCCTTAGAAGTCCCTGCACACTCCTTGTGTGTTGTGGGGAATGAACCTCATGGAGAATGACCCCAGTCGTTGTTGTGGTCTGTCGTGGCCTAGTGGATAAGGTGATTGACTGAAGGTCGTCGGTTCGATCCCCAACCATTACTGTGGAGGTCTTGAGCAAGTCACCAGTTTCCCCACAGCTCCCGGGGCACCACAGCTATGGCTGCCCACTGCTTCGGGTGTGTGTTCACAGTGTGTTTGTTCACTGCTGTCTGTTCACTTTGACAACCTACTGTCACTTTCACTTCACTATTGTTTAATTTTGACTTCAAATATAACGTGTAGGTTTTAAACACATTACAAGAGATATAATGCATAATTAGCTAGGTAATTCAAATTAAAATGTGAGAAAATGCCAGGCTCATTTTACAGACCCCAAACCAATGCACTCAGCGCCATCTATTGGTGACAAAAAGGGATAACCTTGAAAATATATGACCTGTCATTTGGACTTGATCAAAATGATTGAACAGTTTATAAGGTTTAGGAAAGGTTCACCTGTTTTGACCTTATCTTTGCTTTTTGGGGGGGTTAAGAATTTTTTTGTTTCAAAACTTTTGTTATAAAACAAATAAAAAAACATGTATTACTTGGGGGCTGTTGTTGAATTATTGTTTAATGTAATAAAAAATAAAAATGTTTCATTCATTAAAAAACAGAGGCTAAAGTTGTTGGCACAAAAAACTAGTGAGTAAAGCTCAAAAAGGCCTCAAACTTCTATGGATCGACATTTGTC
>SRMA01027022.1:0-18873 GCA_007224835.1 Danionella cerebrum
TATAGATTTTTATTAATCGCAGTTTAAGTTTTATGAAGATTTCCGACTTTCACCTATTTCTGCTCCCCTCTAGCTTCCACTCTAACTTTTCACATCTCAAACTTCTTCTTCTATTCTTCTCTCCTAAACTAAGCTTTAACCTTTATGCACAAAATTTATATTAAAGTAGTAGAGAAATTTGTCCTCTTTCCAATGATGCAGTTGTTCTTTTCATATGACTTACGGTTTTTAAACTAGGAGGGCTAAACCTTAACGAGGGAAGCAAATTGCTCCATTAAGATCAATGCATTTCACAAAGAAAATGATGCTTCAAAGTTTTAAATTAAGGCTTTTTCTAACTCGCCATAACTCCTAGAATTTTCCACATGTCGTTACAAAATTTACATCATAATCTTTATTGAGGCCTTCTGCTTCTCACAAAGAAAGAATCATCTCGATATGTCTTGCGGTTCTTCTGTAATGTTTATTTGTTTGAGGCATGGTCAACATCTGAGAAATGTCTCCTCCATTCGAAAAGTGGCAGTTGGAGGCAGCTGTTAATCAACTAATTTGAATAACGAAATTTGATTGGCTTAGCCTTCTCATAGACTCACAATGGGCCATAGAGATGCATTGCTGCCATTCATTTCAATGGGGAAATTGATTCCCATATGATCCTATTGTAAATAGCTTTTGTAATTGGTTCACAATGGAGAGTCATAGCAACATTAAGGATGCATATAACTAATCCAGCCAATCATTGCTTATGATTTAACATAAATTCATCAAGCCACGCCCACTTTTCAACAATTTTTGAATGTCAAATATCTTCTAAGTGGAACATCGTAGAGACATGTAAGTTGTTTTATATTGATCTAAGTTAAATGTAGATTACAACATGATGTCACCAACTCATCCATAGCAACCAAATTATTTACCATAGCAACCGAATTGACACTTCTCTATCTCAGCCTAGGAAAATGCCAGAGACACAGGAGTTGTTCTAATTGACTTGTAGTCACACAGGGAACATTATATAATGTCAATGACCCCTCCCTAGCAACCATGCTGGTTACCATAGCAACCCAATTGACACATCTCTATCTCAGCTTTGGAAAATGATAGAGATACGGGAGTTGGTCTAAATGACTTGTAGTCACACAGGAAACATTATATAATGTCACTGACCCCTCCATAGCAACCATACTGGTTACCATAGCAACCAATTGACACATCTCTATCTCAGTTTAGGAAAATGAGAGAGACACGGGAGTTGGTCTAAATGACTTGTAGTCACACAGGGAACATTAAATAATGTCAATGACCCCTCCATAGCAACCATACTGGTTACCCTAGCAACCAAATTGACACATCTCTATCTCAGCTTAGGAAAATGAGAGAGACACGGGAGTTGGTCTAAATGACTTGTAGTCACACCGGGAGCATTATATAATGTCACTTACCCCTCCATAGCAACCATACTGGTTACCATAGCAACCAAATTGACACATCTCTATCTCAACTTTGGAAAATGAGAGAGACACGGGAGTTGGTCTGAATGACTTGAAGTCACACAGGGAACATTATATAATGTCACTGATCCCTCCATAGCAATCATACTGGTTACCATAGCAACCAAATTGACACATCTCTATCTCCGCTTAGGAAAATGAGAGAGACACGGGAGTTGGTCTAAATGACTTGTAGTCACACAGGGAACATTATATAATGTCACTTACCCCTCCATAGCAACCATACTGGTTACCATAGCAACCAAATTGACACATCTCTATCTCAGCCTAGGTAAATGAGAGAGACACGGGAGTTGGTCTAAATGACTTGTAGTCACACAGGGAACATTATATAATGTCACTGACCCCTCCGTAGCAACCATACTGTTTACCATGGCAACCAAATTGACACATCTCTATCTCAGCTTAGGAAAATGCTAAAGACATGGGGGTTGGTGTAATTTTCTTATAGTCACACAGAGCTTAATATATAATGTCACTGACCCCTCCATAGCAACCATACTGGTTACCATAGCAATCCATTTGACTCATCTCTATCTCAGCTTAGGGAAATGTGAGAGACACAGGAGTTGGTCTAATTGACTTGTAGTCACACAGAGATCAATATATAATGTCAATGACCCCTCCATAGCAACCATATTGGTTACCATAGCAACCAAATTGGCATATCTCTATATCAGCTTTGGAAAATGCTAGAGACATGGGGGTTGTTTTGTTTGACTCATAGTGACACAGGAAACATTAGATAATGTCAATGACATTTCCATAGCAACCATAATAGTTATCATAGCAACCCAATTGGCATATCTCTAACTCAGCTCAAGGAAATGCTAGAGACATGGGGGTTGATTCATTTCCCTCAGAGTGACACTGGGAACATTCTATTATGTAAATGACCTGTCCAGAGCAACCAGAATTTTTTCCATAGCAACGCAATTGGCATATCTTTATCTTAGGTTAGGAAAATGCTAGACAGAATTTCATCTTACTAATATTATATCGTTCAGCTTCCACTTTCAACCTTTTACACTTTCAACTTTCAATTGTATCACCTTAAGCTTCCACTTTCAACTTTTGACACTGTTCAACTTTCAAATGTTTTACCTTTTAGCTTCCACTTACTACTTTTGACCCTTTCAACTTTACAATGCTTCTCCTTTCAACTTTATACGTTTTCAACTTTATAATGTTTCACCGTTCGTCCTCCACTTTCAACTTTTGACACTTTCAGCTTTCAAATCTTTCACCTTTCAGCTTCACTTTTCAACTTTTGAAACTTCCGACTTTCAAATCTTTCACCTTTCAGCTTCATTTTTCAACTTTTGAAACTTTCAACTTTCAAATATTTTACCTTTCAGCTTCACCTTTCAACTTTAGATTTTTTTCAGATACTTTCAGCCTGCTTTCATTTTCAGCTCTCTGCATTCACACGCATTTTCCGCTAGGAAATGCATATTCTAGTTATTATTATTTTTATCCCCCCCCCCCTTTTTATAAGTCAACTACTTCAGCATCCTTTGGCCTAGAAACACCATTCAAACTTTAAAATGTTCAGCTTTTTTCAGACTAGGTTGCTATTACATATCACTTTTCAAACTTTTATACTTTTTATAAAATTTAACTTTATTTAAAATATTTTTCCCATTGAAATGAATGGGAAACACTTCAAATCTCTTTCATTCTTCAGCTTTTTTTCAACCTTCATATCTTCAGCATACTTTCAGCTAGAGCAATCATTCAAATTTTAAACAATTCAACACATTTTCAGCTTTTAAAATATGTTTTCAGCTTTTTCATATCTTTTACAGATTTTTATTAATCACAGTTTAAGTTTAATGAAGAATTTGGATTTTGACCTAATTCTGCTCCACTCTAACTTCCACTCTAATTTTTCACATCTCAAACTTCTTCATCAATTCCTCTCTCCTAAACTAAACTTTACCCTTTTTGCACAAAATTTATATTAAAGTAGTAGAGAAATTTGTCCTCTTTCCAAAGATACAGTTGTTTCTTTCATAGGACCTACGGTTTTTAAACTAGGAGGGCTAAACCTTAACGAGGGAAGCAAATTGCTCCATTAAGATCAATGCATTTCACCCAGAAAAGTATGCTCCAAAGTTTTAAATTAAGGCTTTTTCTAACTCGCCATAACTCCTAGATTTTTCCACATATCGTTAAAAATTTTACATCATAATCTTCATTGAGGCCTTCTGCTTCTCACAAAGAAAGAATCATCTCGATATGTCTTACGGTTCTTCTGTAATGTTTATTTGTTTGAGGCATGGTCAACATCTGAGAAATGTCTCCTCGATTCGAAAAGTGGCGGTTGGAGCCAGCTGTTAATCAACTAATTTGAATAACGAAATTTGATTGGCTCAGCCTTCCCATAGACTCACAATGGGCCATAGAGATGCATTGCTGCCATTCATTTCAATGGGGCAATTGATTCCAATACGATTCTATTGTAAAAGATCTTTTGTAATTGGTTCACAATGGAGATTCAAAGCAACATTAAGGATGCATATAGCTATACCAGCCAATCATTGCTTATGATTTAACATAAATTCATCAAGCCACGCCCACTTTTCAACATAAATTTTGAATGTCAAATATCTTCTAAGTGGAACATCGTAGAGACATGGGAGTTGTTTTATATTGATCAAAGTTGAATGTAGATTAGAACATGATGTCACCAATTCATCCATAGCAACCAGATTAATTTCCATAGCAACCCAATTGACACATCTCTATCTCAGCCCAGGAAAATGCTAGACACACAGGAGTTGGTCTAATTGACTTATAGTCACACAGGGAACATTATATAATGTCAATGACCACTCCATAGCAACCATAATGGTAACCATAGCAACCTGATTGACACATATCTATCTCAGCTTAGGAAAATGCTAGAGACATGGGGGGTGAGTTTGTTTCACTAATAGCGACCCCGGGAACATTCATTGAGGTAGCGGACCCCTCCATAGCAACCATACTGGTTACCATAGCAACCCAGTTGGCACATCTCTATCTCAGCTTAGGAAAATGCTAGAGACATGGGGGTGAGTTTGTTTCACTAGTAGCGACCCCGGGAACATTCATTGAGGTACCTGACCCTCCATAGCAACCATACTGGTTACCATAGCAACCCAGTTGACACATTTTTATCTCAGATTTGGAAAACGACAGAGACACAGGGGTTGGTCTAAATGACTTGTAGTCACACAGGGAACATCATATAATGTCACTGACCCCTCCATAGCAACCATACTGGTTACCATAGCAACCAAATTGACACATCTCTATCTCAGTTTAGGAAAATGAGAGAGACACGGGAGTTGGTCTAAATGACTTGTAGTCACACAGGGAACATTATATAATGTCACTTGCCCCTCCATAGCAACCATACTGGTTACCATAGCAACCAAATTGACACATCTCTATCTCAGCTTAGGAAAATGCTAGAGACACGGGAGTGGGTCTAAATGACTTGTAGTCACACAGGGAACATTATATAATGTCACTGACTCCTCCATAGCAACCATACTGGTTACCATAGCAACCAAATTGACACATCTCTATCTCAGCTTAGTAAAATGAGAGAGACACGGGAGTGGGTCTAAATGACTTGTAGTCACACAGGGAACATTATTTAATGTCACTGACCCCTCCATAGCAACCAAATTGGCATATCCCTATATCAGCTTTGGAAAATGCTAGAGACATGGGGGTTGTTTTGTTTCACTCATAGTGACACTGGGAACAATCTATTATGTAAATGACCTGTCCAGAGCGACCAGACTTTTTTACCACAGCAACGCAATTCCCATATCTTTATCTTAGGTTAGGAAAATGCTAGACAGAATTTCAACTTACTTATATTATACCTTTCAGCTTCCACTTTAAACTTTTGACACTTTAAACTTTCAAAAGTTTCACCTTCAGCTTCCACTTTCTATTTTTGACACTTTCAACTTTACAATGCTTCACCTTTCAACTTTATACGTTTTCAACTTTAAAATGTTTCACCTTTTAGCCTCCACTTTCAACTTTTGATATTTTCAACTTTGCAATGTTTCACCTTTCAGCTTCCACTTTCAACTTTTGACACTTTCAACTTTCTAATATTTTAACATTCAGCTTCCACTTTAAACTTTACATATTTCAACTTTCTAATGTTTCAGCTTCAGCTTTCAAATTTGACACTTTTCAAATTACAGTGTTTCACCTTTTAGCTTCAACTTTTGACACTTTTAACTTTCTAATGTTTCACCGTTCAGCCAAGGAATTCAGCAATTTTAAGCATTCTCTTTCAGCTCTCTGCATTCACACGCATTTTCCGCTAGGAAATGCACTTTCTAGTTATTTTTTTTATTAGTGTGAATGCAGAGGCATTCACACTATTGTTATCCTACGTATTTATTATTATTCTTATTCCCCCCTTTTTGTTGGAGCCTACTCCTTCCGCATACTTTGCTCTAGAAACACCATTCAAACGTCAAAACGTTCAGCTTTTTTTGCTTTAGGTTGCTTGTATTCAGCTTTTTGATATCTTTTATACTTTTTATAAAATTTAACTTTATTTAAAATATTTTTCCCATCGAAATGAATGGGGAGACTCTTCAAATCTCTTTAAATCTTCAGCTTTTTTTCAAACTTCATAACTTCAGCATACTTTCAGCTAGAGCAATCATTCAAATTTTAAACAATTCAACACATTTTCAGCTTTTAAAAGCTCTTTTCAGCTTTACATATCTTTTACAGATTTTTATAAATCACAGTTTAAGTTTGATGAAGAATTAGGATTTTGACCTAATTCTGCTCCACTCTAGCTTCCACTCTAATTTTTCACATCTCAAACTTCTTGATATATTCCTCTCTCCTAAACTAAACTTTACCCTTTACCGACAAATTTTATATTAAAGTAGTAGAGAAATTTGTCCTCTTTTTGAAAATGCAGTTGTTAATTTGATATGACCTACGGTTTTTAAACTAGGAGGGCTAAACCTTAACGAGGGAAGCAAATTGCTCCATTGAGATCAATGCATTTCACCAAGAAAATAATGCTTGAATGTTTGAAATTAAGGCGTTTTATAACTCGCCATAACTAATAGAATTTTCCACATATCTAAAAAAAATTTACACCATAATCTTCATTCAGGCCTTCTGCTTCTCACAAAGAAAGAATCATCTCGATATGTTATCCGGTTCTTCTGTAATGTTTATTTGTTTGAGGCATGGTCAAAATCTGAGAAATGTCTCCTCGATTCGAAAAGTGGCAGTTAGAGGCAGCTGACTAATTACAGTAACTAATTTAAATACCAAAATTTGATTGGCTTAGCCTTCCCATAGACTCACAATGGGCCATAGAGATGCATTGCTGCCATTCATTTCAATGGGGCAATTGATTCCCATATGATCCTTTTGTAAAAGTGCTTTTGTAGGTGGTTCACAATGGAGATTCAAAGCAACATTAAGGATCCATATAACTAATCCAGCCAATCATTGCTTATGATTTAACAAAAATTCACCAAGCCACGCCCACTTTTCAACATCATTTTTGAATGTCAAATATCTTCTAAGTGGAACATCGTAAAAACATGGGAGTTGTTTTATATTGATCTAAGTTGAATGTAGATTACAACATGATGTCACCAAATCATCCACAGCAACCAGAATAATTTCCATAGCAACCCAATTGACATGTCTCTATCTCAGCCCAGGAAAATGCTAGAGACACAGGAGTTGGTCTAATTGACTTATAGTCACACAGGGAACATTACATAATGTCAATGACCCCTCCATAGCAACAACACTGGTTACCATAGCAACCTGATTGACACATCTCTATCTCAGCTTTGGAAAATGCTAGAGACACAGGAGTTGGTCTAATTGACTTGTAGTCACACAGAGAACATCATATAATGTCACTGACCCCTCCATAGCAACCATACTGGTTACCATAGCAACCAAATTGACACATATCTATCTCAGTTTAGGAAAATGAGAGAGACACGGGAGTTGGTCTAAAAGACTTGTAGTCACACAGGGAACAATATATAATGTCACTTACCCCTCCATAGCAACCATACTGGTTACCATAGCAACCAAATTGACACATCTCTATCTCAGCTTAGGAAAATGCTAGAGACACGGGAGTTGGTCTAAAAATGACTTGTAGTAACACAGGGAACAATATATAATGTCACTGATCCCTCCATAGCAACCATACTGGTTACCATAGCAACCCAGTTGACACATCTTTATCTCAGCTTTGGAAAACGACAGAGACACAGGAGTTGGTCTAAATGACTTGTAGTCACACAGGGAACATTATATAATGTCACTGACCCCTCCATAACAACCATACTGGTTACCATAGCAACCAAATTGACACATCTCTATTTCTGCTTTGGAAAATGAGAGAGACATGGGAGTTGGTCTAAATGACTTGTAGTAACACAGGGAACATTATATAATGTCACTGACCCCTCCATAGCAACCATACTGGTTACCATAGCAACCAAATTGACACATCTCTATCTCAGCTTAGGAAAATGAGGGAGACACGGGAGTTGCTCTAAATGACTTGTAGTCACACAGGGAACTTAAATGTCACTGACCCCTCCATAGCAACCGTACTGGTTACCATAGCAACCAAATTGACACATCTCTATCTCAGCTTGGGAAAATGAGAGAGACACGGGAGTTGGTCTAAATGACTTGTAGTCACACAGGGAACATTATATAATGTCACTGACCCCTCCATAGCAACCATACTGGTTACCTTAGCAACCAAATTGGCATATCCCTATATCAGCTTTGGAAAATGCTAGAGACATGGGGGTTGTTTTGTTTCACTCATAGTGACACTGGGAACAATCTATTATGTAAATGACCTGTCCAGAGCGACCAGACTTTTTACCACAGCAACGCAATTGCCATATCTTTATCTTAGGTTAGGAAAATGCTAGACAGCATTTCAACTTACTTATATTATACCTTTCAGCTTCCACTTTCATCTTTTGACACTTTCAACTTTCAAAAATTTCACCTTCAGCTTCCACTTTCTATTTTTGACAATTTCAACTTTACAATGCTTCACCTTCCAACTTTATAAGTTTTCAACTTTAGAATGTTTCACCTTTCAGCCTCCACTTTCAACTTTTGATATTTTCAACTTTCTAATATTTTAACATTCAGCTTCCACTTTCAACTTTACATATTTCAACTTTACAATGTTTCAGCTTTTAGCTTGAACTTTCAGCTTTTGACACTTTAACTTTCTAATGTTTTACCTTTCAGGTCCCACTTTTAATTTTTAACACTTTCTACATTCTAATTTTTCACCCTTCAGCAACCACTTTCAACTTTACATATTTCAAATTTACAATGTTTCAGCTTCAGCTTTCAGCTTTTGAAACTTTCTAATGTTTCACTCTTCAGCCAAGGAATTCAGCAATTTGAGCATTCCTTTTTTAGCTCTCTGCATTCACACGCATTTTCCGCTAGGAAATGCACTTTCTAGTTATTCTTATTCCCCCCTTTTTGTTGGAGCCTACTCCTTCCGCATACTTTGCTCTAGAAACACCATTCAAACGTCAAAACGTTCAGCTTTTTTTGCTCTATGTTGCTCGTATACAGCTTTTTGATATCTTTTATACTTTTTATAAAATTTAACTTTATTTAAAATATTTTCCCATTGAAATGAATGGGGAGACTCTTCAAATCTCTTTAAATCTTCAGCTTTTTTTCAAACTTCATAACTTCAGCATACTTTCAGCTAGAGCAATCATTCAAATTTTAAACAATTTAACACATTTTCAGCTTTTAAAAGCTCTTTTCAGCTTTTACATATCTTTTACATATTTTAATAAATCACAGTTTAAGTTTAATGAAGAATTTGGATTTTGACCTAATTCTGCTCCACTCTAGCTTCCACTCTAATTTTTCACATCTCAAACTTCTTGATATATTCCTCTCTCCTAAACTAAACTTTACCCTTTATGGACAAATTTTATATTAAAGTAGTAGAGAAATTTGTCCTCTTTTTGAAAATGCAGTTGTTAATTTGATATGACCTACGGTTTTTAAACTAGGAAGGCTAAACCTTAACGACGGAAGCAAATTGCTCCATTGAGATCAATGCATTTCACCCAGAAAATAATGCTTGAATGTTTGAAATTAAGGCATTTTCTAACTCGCCATAACTAATAGAATTTTCCACATATCTAAAAAAAAATTACACCATACGCTTCATTCAGGCCTTCTGCTTCTCACAAAGAAAGAATCATCTCGATATGTTATACGGTTCTTCTGTAATGTTTATTTGTTTGAGGCATGGTCAAAATCTGAGAAATGTCTCCTCGATTCGAAAAGTGGCAGTTGGAGGCAGCTGACTAATTACAGTAACTAATTTAAATACCAAAATTTGATTGGCTTAGCCTTCCCATAGACTCACAATGGGCCATGGAGATGCATTGCTGCCATTCATTTCAATGGGGCAATTGATTCCCATATGATCCTTTTGTAAAAGTGCTTTTGTAAGTGGTTCACAATGGAGATTCAAAGCAACATTAAGGATCCATATAACTAATCCAGCCAATCATTGCTTATGATTTAACATAAATTCACCTAGCCACGCCCACTTTTCAACATCATTTTGAATGTCAAATATCTTCTAAGTGGAACATCGTAAAAACATGGGAGTTGTTTTATATTGATCTAAGTTGAATGTAGATTACAACATGATGTCACCAACTCATCCATAGCAACCAAAATATTTACCATAGCAACCCAAATGACACATCTCTATCTCAGCCCAGGAAAATGCTAGAGACACAGGAGTTGGTCTAATTGACTTATAGTCACACAGGGAACATTACATAATGTCACTGACCCCTCCATAGCAACAACACTGGTTACCATAGCAACCTGATTGACAAATCTCTATCTCAGCTTTGGAAAATGCTAGAGACACAGGAGTTGGTCTAATTGACTTGTAGTCACACAGGGAACATCATATAATGTCACTGACCCCGCCATAGCAACCATACTGGTTACCATAGCAACCAAATTGACACATATCTATCTCAGTTTAGGAAAATGAGAGAGACACGGGAGTTGGTCTAAATGACTTGTAGTCACACAGGAAACATTATATAATGTCACTGACCCCTCCATAGCAACCTTACTGGTTACCATAGCAACCCAATTGACACATCTCTATCTCAGCTTTGGAAAATGATAGAGACAGGGGAGTTGGTCTAAATGACTTGTAGTCACACAGGGAACATTATATAATGTCACTGACCCCTCCATAGCAACCATACTGGTTACCATAGCAACCCAATTGACACATCTTTATCTCAGCTTTGGAAAATGATAGAGACACAGGAGTTGGTCTAAATGACTTGTAGTCACATAGGGAACATTATATGTCACTGACCCTCCATAGCAACCGTACTGGTTACCATAGCAACCAAATTGACACATCTCTATCTCAGCTTAGGAAAATGCTAGAGACACGGGAGTGGGTCTAAATGACTTGTAGTCACACAGGGAACATTATATAATGTCACTGACTCCTCCATAGCAACCATACTGGTTACCATAGCAACCAAAATGACACATCTCTATCTCAGCTTAGTAAAATGAGAGAGACACGGGAGTGGGTCTAAATGACTTGTAGTCACACAGGGAACATTATATAATGTCACTGACTCCTCCATAGCAACCCTACTGGTTACCATAGCAACCAAAGTGACACATCTCTATCTCAGCTTAGTAAAATGAGAGAGACACGGGAGTGGGTCTAAATGACTTGTAGTCACACAGGGAACATTATATAATGTCACTGACCCCTCCCTAGCAACCATACTGGTTACCATAGCAACCAAATTGGCATATCCCTATATCAGCTTTGGAAAATGCTAGAGACATGGGGGTTGTTTTTTTTCACTCATAGTGACACTGGGAACAATCTATTATTTAAATGACCTGTCCTGAGCGACCAGACTTTTTACCACAGCAACGCAATTGCCATATCTTTAGCTTAGGTTTGGAAAATGCTAGACAGAATTTCAACTTACTTATATTATAACTTTCAGCTTCCACTTTAAACTTTTGACACTTTAAACTTTCAAAAGCTTCACCTTCAGCTTCCACTTTCTATTTTTGACACTTTCAACTTTACAATGCTTCACCTTTCAACTTTATACGTTTTCAACTTTAAAATGTTTCACCTTTCAGCCTCCACTTTCAACTTTTGATATTTTCAACTTTACAATGTTTCACCTTTCAGCTTCCACTTTCAACTTTTGACACTTTCAACTTTCTAATATTTTAACATTCAGCTTCCACTTTCAACTTTACATATTTCAACTTTACAATGTTTCAGCTTCAGCTTTCAAATTTTGACACTTTTCAAATTACAGTGTTTCACCTTTTAGCTTCAACTTTCAACTTTTGACACTTTTAACTTTCTAATGTTTCACCGTTCAGCCAAGGAATTCAGCAATTTTAAGCATTCTCTTTCAGCTCTCTGCATTCACACGCATTTTCCGCTAGGAAATGCACTTTCTAGTTTTTATTCTTATTCCCCCCCCTTTTTCCGGAGCCTACTACTTCAGCATACTTTGCCCTAGAAACACCATTCAAACATCAAAACGTTCAGCTTTTTTTGCTCTATGTTGCTCGTATACAGCTTTTTGATATCTTTTATACTTTTTATAAAATTTAACTTTATTTAAAATATTTTTCCCATTGAAATGAATGGGAAACACTTCAAATCTCTTTCAATCTTCAGCTTTTTTTCAACCTTCATATCTTCAGCATACTTTCAGCTAGAGCAATCATTCAAATTTTAAACAATTCAACACATTTTCAGCTTTTAAAAGCTCTTTTCAGCTTTTACATATCTTTTACAGATTTTAATAAATCGCAGTTTAAGTTTAATAAAGAATTTGGATTTTTACCTAATTCTGCTCCACTCTAGCTTACACTCTAATTTTTCACATCTCAAACTTCTTCATTTATTCCTCTCTCCTAAAGTAAACTTTACCCTTTATGCATAAATTTTATATTAAAGTAGTAGAGAAATTTGTCCTCTTTCCAAAGATGCAGTTGTTTTTTTTTTTTGACCTACGGTTTTTAAACTAGGAGGGCTAAACCTTAACGAGGGAAGCAAATTGCTCCATTGAGATCAATACATTTCACCCAGAAAATAATGCTTGAAAGTTTTAAATTTAGGCTTTTTCTAACTCGCCATAACTAATAGAAATTTCCACATATCTTAAAATTTTTTACACCATAATCTTCATTGAGGCCTTCTGCTTTTCACAAAGAAAGAATCATCTCGATATGTCTTACGGTTCTTCTGTAATGTTTATTTGTTTGAGGCATGGTCAAAATCTGAGAAAAGTCTCCTCGATTCGAAAGGTGGCAGTTGGAGGCAGCTGTTAATCAACTAATTTGAATAACGAAATTTGATTGGCTTAGCCTTCCCATATACTCACAATGGGCCATAGAGATGCATTGCTGCCATTCATTTCAATGGGGCAATTGATTCCCATATGATCCAATTGTAAAAGAGCTTTTGTAATTGGTTCACAATGGAGATTCAAAGCAACATTAAGGATACATATAACTAATCCAGCCAATCATTGCTTATGATTTAACATAAATTCATCAAGCCACGCCCAGTTTTAACAACCATAGAGATGCATTGCTGCCATTCATTTCAATGGGGCAAATGATTCCCATATGATCCAATTGTAAAAGAGCTTTTGTAATTGGTTCACAATGGAGATTCATAGCAACATTAAGGATGCATATAACTAATCCAGCCAATCATTGCTTATAATTTAACATTAATTCATCAAGCCACGCCCACTTTTCAACATAATTTTTGAATGTCAAATATCTTCTAAGTGGAACATCGTAGAAACATGGGAGTTGTTTTATATTGATCTAGGTTGAATGTAGATTACAACATGATGTCAACAACTCATCCATAGCAACCAGATTAATTTCCATAGCAACCCAATTGACAAATCTTTTTCTCAGCCCAGGAAAATGTTAGAGACACAGGAGTTGGTCTAATTGACTTATAGTCACACAGGGAACATTATATAATGTCAATGACCCCTCCATAGCAACCATAATTGTTACCATAGCAACCTGATTGACACATCTCTATCTCAGCTTAGGAAAATGCTAGAGACATGGGGTGAGTTTGTTTCACTAATAGCGACCCCGGGAACATTCATTGAGGTACCTGACCCTCCATAGCAACCATACTGGTTACCATAGCAACCCAGTTGACACATTTCTATCTCAGATTTGGAAAACGACAGAGACACAGGAGTTGTTCTAAATGACTTGTAGTCACACAGGGAACATTATATAATGTCACTGACCCCTCCATAGCAACCATACTGGTTACCATAGCAACCAAATTGACATCTCTATCTCAGCTTAAGAAAATGCTAGAGACATGGGGGTTGGTGTAATTTTCTTGTAGTCACACAGAGATCAATATATAATGTCACTGACCCCTCCATAGCAACCATACTGGTTACCATAGCAACCAAATTGACACATCTCTATCTCAGCTTCGGAAAATGCTAGAGACACGGGAGTTAGTCCAAATGACTTGTAGTAACACAAGGAACACTATATAGTGTCACTGACCCCTCCATAGCAACCATACTGGTTACCATAGCAACCCAGTTGACACATCTCTATCTCAGCTTTGGAAAATGAGAGAGACACGGGAGTTGGTCTAAATGACTTGTAGTCACACAGGGAACATTATATAATGTAACTGACCCCTCCATAGCAACCATACTGGTTTACCATAGCAACCAAATTGACACATCTCTATCTCAGCTTAGGAAAATGAGAGAGACACGGGAGTTTATCTAAATGACTTGTAGTCACACAGGGAACATTATATAATGTCACTGACTCCTCCATAGTAACCATACTGGTTACCATAGCAACCAAAATGACACATCTCTATCTCAGCTTAGGAAAATGAGAGAGACACTGGAGTGGGTCTAAATGACTTGTAGTCACACAGGGAACATTATATAATGTCACTGACTCCTCCATAGCAACCATACTGGTTACCATAGCAACCAAAATGACACATCTCTATCTCAGCTTAGGAAAATGAGAGAGACACAGGAGTGGGTCTAAATGACTTGAAGTCACACAGGGAACATTATATAATGTCACTGACCCCTCCATAGCAACCATACTGGTTACCATAGCAACCAAATTGGCATATCCCTATATCAGCTTTGGAAAATGCTAGAGACAAGGGGGTTGTTTTGTTTCACTCATAGTGATACTGGGAACAATCTATTATGTAAATTACCTGTCCTGAGCGACCAGACTTTTTACCACAGCAACGCAATTGCCATATCTTTATCCTAGGTTAGGAAAATGCTAGACAGAATTTCAACTTACTTATATACCTTTCAGCTTCCACTTTCAACTTTTGACACTTTCAACTTTCAAAAGTTTCACCTTCAGCTTCCACTTTCTATTTTTGACACTTTCAGCTTTACAATGCTTCACCTTTCAACTTTATACGTTTTCAACTTTAAAATGTTTCACCTTTCAGCCTCCACTTTTAACTTTTGATATTTTCCACTTTACAATGTTTCACCTTTCAGCTTCCACTTTCAACTTTTGACACTTTCAACTTTCTAATATTTTAACATTCAGCTTCCACTTTCAACTTTACATATTTCAACTTTACAATGTTTCAGCTTCAGCTTTCAAATTTTGACACTTTTCAAATTACAGTGTTTCACCTTTTAGCTTCAACTTTCAACTTTTGACACTTTTAACTTTCTAATGTTTCACCGTTCAGCCAAGGAATTCAGCAATTTGAGCATTCCCTTTTCAGCTCTCTGCATTCACACGCATTTTCCGCTAGGAAATGCATTTTCTAGTTATTATTCCGCTTCTTCTTCTTCTTTTTATTATTCCCCCCCCTTTTTCCAACCCTATCTACTCCCGCATACTTTGGCCTAGAAACACCATTCAAACGTCAAAACGTTCAGCTTTTTTCAGACTAGGTTGCTATTACGTTTCACTTTTCAAACTTTTATACTTTTTATAATATTTAACTTTATTTAAAATTATTCTTCCCATTGAAATGAATGGGAACTTTAAACTTCTTTCAACCTTTATAACTTCAGCATACTTTCCACTAGAGAAACCATTTAAACTTTACATAAATCTACACACTTTCATCTATTAGATGTATATTTCAACTTATTTATATCTTGTATAGATTTTTATTAATCGCAGTTTAAGTTTAATGAAGATTTCCGACTTTCACCTATTTCTGCTCCACTCTAGCTTCCACTCTAACTTTTCACATCTCAAACTTCTTCATTTATTCTTCTCTCCTAAACTAAGCTAAACTTTTATGCACAAAATTCATATTAAAGTAGTAGAGAAATTTGTCCTCTTTCCAAAGATGCAGTTGTTTCTTTCATAGGACCTACGGTTTTTAACCTAGGAGGGCTAAACCCTAACGAGGGAAGAAAATTGCTCCATTAAGATCAATGCATTTCACCCAGAAAATGATGCTCCAAAGTTTTAAATTAAGGCTTTTTATAACTCGCCATAACTCCTAGAATTTTCCACATATCGTTACAAAATTTACATCATAATCTTCATTGAGGCCTCCTGATTCTCACAAAGAAAGAATCATCTTGATATGTCTTACGGTTCTTCTGTAATCTTTATTTGTTTGAGGCATGGTCAAAATCTGAGAAATGTCTCCTCGATTCAAAAAGTGGCAGTTGGAGGCAGCTGTTAATCAACTAATTTGAATAACGAAATTTGATTGGCTTAGCCTTCCCATAGACTCACAATGGGCCATAGAGATGCATTGCTGCCATTCATTTCAATGGGGAAATTGATTCCCAAATGATCCTGTTGTAAAAGAGCTTTTGTAATTGAATCACAATGGAGAGCCAAAGCAACATTAAGGATGCATATAACTAATCCAGCCAATCATTGCTTATGATTTAACATAAACTCACCAAGCCACACCCACTTTTCAACATCATTTTTGAATGTCAAATATCTTCTAAGTGGAACATCATAGAAACATGGGAGTTGTTTTATATTGATCTAAGTTGAATGTAGATTACAACATGATGTCACTAACTCATCCATAGCAACCAGATTATTTACCATAGCAACCAAATTGGTAATTCTCTATCTCAGCCTTGGAAAATGCTAGAGACACAGGAGTTGGTCTAATTGATTTGTAGTCACACAGGGAACATTATGTAATGTCAATGACCCCTCCATAGCAACCATACTGGTTACCATAGCAACCCAATTGACACATCTCTATCTCAGCTTAGGAAACTGTGAGAGACCCGGGAGTTGGTCTAAATGACTTTTAGTCACACACGGAACATTAAATAATGTCACTGACCCCTCCATAGCAACCATATTGGTTACCATAGCAACCCAATTGACACATCTCTATCTCAGCTTAGGAAAAAGCTAGAGACACGGGGGTTGGTCTAAATGACTTGTAGTCACACAGGGAACATTATATAATGTCACTGACCCCTCCATAGCAACCATACTAGTTACCATAGCAACCAAATTGACATCTCTATCTCAACTTTGGAAAATGAGAGAGACACAGGAGTTGGTCTGAATGACTTGAAGTCACACAGGGAACATTTAATAATGTCACTGACCCCTCCATAGCAACCATATTGGTTACCATAGCAACCAAATTGACACATCTCTATCTCAGCTTAGGAAGACGAGAGAGAGACGGGAGTTGGTCTAAATGACTTGTAGTCACACAGGAAACATTATATAATGTCACTCACCCCTCCATAGCAACCATACTGGTTACCATAGCAACCAAATTGACACATCTCTATCTCAACTTTGGAAGATGAGAGAGACACAGGAGTTGGTCTGAATGACTTGAAGTCACACAGGGAACATTTAATAATGTCACTGACCCCTCCATAGCAACCATACTGGTTACCATAGCAACCAAATTGACACATCTCTATCTCAGCTTAGGAAAATGAGAGAGACACGGGAGTTGGTCTAAATGACTTGTAGTCACACAGGGAACATTATATAATGTCACTGACCCCTCCATAGCAACCATACTGGTTACCATAGCAACCAAATTGACACATCTCTATCCCAGCTTAGGAAAATGAGAGAGACACGGGAGTTGGTCTAAATGACTTGTAGTCACACAGGCAACATTATATAATGTCACTTACCCTCCATAGCAACCATACTGGTTACCATAGCAACCAAATTGACACATCTCTATCTCAACTTTGGAAATTGAGAGAGACACGGGAGTTGGTCTGAATGACTTGAAGTCACACAGGGAACATTATATAATGTCACTGACCCTCCATAGAAACCATACTGGTTACCATGGCAACCAAATTGACACATCTCTATCTCAGCTTAGGAAAATGAGAGAGACACGGGAGTGGGTCTAAATGACTTGTAGTCACACAGAGAACATTATATAATGTCACTGACCCCTCCATAGCAACCATACTGGTTACCATAGCAACCGAATTGGCATATCTCTGTATCAGCTTTGGAAAATGCTAGAGACATGGGGGTTGTTTGTTTCACTCATAGTGACACAGGAAACATTAGATAATGTCATTGACATTTCCATAGCAACCATAATAGTTATCATAGCAACCCAATTGGCATATCTCTAACTCAGCTCAGGGAATCGCTAGAGACATAGGGGTTGATTCATTTCCTTCAGAGTGACACTGGGAACATTCTATTATGTAAATGACCTGTCCAGAGCAACCAGACTTTTTACCATAGCAACGCAATTGGCATATCTTTATCTTAGGTTAGTAAAATGCTAGACAGAATTTCAACTTACTAATATTATACCGTTCAGCTTCCACTTTCAATTTTTGACACTTTCAACTTTCAAATGTTTCACCTTTAGCTTCCACTTTCAACTTTTGACACTTTCAACTTTCAAATGTTTCACCTTTAGCTTCCACTTTCTACTTTTGGCACTTTCAACTTTACAATGCTTCTTCTTTCAACTTTATACGTTTTCAACTTTATAATGTTTCACCGTTCGGCCTCCACTTTCCACTTCTGACACTTTCAGCTTTCAAATCTTTCACCTTTCAGCTTCACTTTTCAACTTTTGAAACTTCCGACTTTCAAATCTTTCACCTTTCAGCTTCACTTTTCAACTTTTAAAACTTTCAACTTTCAAATATTTTACCTTTCAGCTTCACCTTTCAACTTTAGATTTTTTTCAGATACTTTCAGTCTGCTTTCATTTTCA
>SRMA01027022.1:29731-41714 GCA_007224835.1 Danionella cerebrum
GGAAGGCGATATGCCCAATGGAGGTTTCGCTCTAGATTCATGTCTTCAGCCACCTGATGTTGCAGAGGAAATATTGTGTTTTAGTGAAGGAATCTACTCAGTTGCCCCTGCTGAAAGAAACAGTCCAGTCAGCTTTTTCCAAACACCTAAACTGGAGGCGATGGCATTCCCGGTGCAGTTCCCTACTGGCCTAAACACACTTGATGAACAGAGACGCATTAAACTAACACCTAGTAGTTATTTCAAATCAAGGCTTTTCTGTATTGATGAACGCTTTGCCAGAGACACAAATTACTTGTTCTTTGCTCAGTTTGTGACTGAAATACACTTAGCCACTTCCAGCATGACTATACAGTTACGTAAAGGAAAACCAGTGACTAGAGATGGACGGAGAATAACGTCACAAATGTTACAAGATAAACGCGAGGTTGAGAAACTGGTGAGGAATAGAGATGCAGTGAGATGCATGCAGCCACTGAGAGGAACACCAGCTTACTGGGAGAAAACAACCAGAGATCTTTTTGCCATGATCAGACAACTGGGAACTCCTACATTCTTCTTCTCAGCAGCAGAAATGCGTTGGCCTGAAGTCATCGAGGTAATAAAAACTCAGCAAGGTGAAGAAGTTGACTTTGAGGATCTGGACTGGGCAGCAAAGTGTGACATATTACGGAGTAATCCAGTGACAACGATGCGTATGTTTGATAAACGTGTTGAAGCGTTATTCAGAGATTTGATCTTATCTCCAGCACAACCTCTGGGTAAAGTCATGGACTACTTCTACAGAGTGGAATTTCAGCACAGAGGAAGCCCACACATACACTGTCTCATCTGGGTAGAAGGTGCACCTGTGTTTGAGGAAGATCCTGATCAAATTATCTGTGATTTTGTCTCTAAATACATCACTGCTCAGCTTCCTGACCCAAATAAACAACCTGAATTACACAAGAAAGTGAAGGAAGTTCAAATGCACAGTAAACAACACTCAAGAACATGTTTCAAAAGCCCCGGTTCTGGATGTAGATTTGGATTTCCTAAACCACCGAGCAGAAAGACCATGATTACGAGACCTGGTGAGGAGGTTAATGTTGAAGAAGCCAAGAAAAAGCTCAGACCACTGAACATGTTGCTAATGGAACCTGAAACAGCTTCTCTCAGTTTGCAGCAGCTTCTGGATCAATGTGGTTTAACACTGAGTGATTATGAACAAATCCAGTGCCATCATTCTGAAACGCGACCCTAAGGATTGCTGGGTTAATGGCTATAATCCTCATCTGCTGGAAGCATGGGATGCGAATATCGATGTAAGTTATATTCTGAACGCTTTTTCGTGCGTGATGTACTTAACTTCTTATATAACGAAAAAAGAGGCGGGGCTATCTGAATACCTCAAAACCGTCATTCAGAACTCGGACAGAGAAAACGTAAACGAATGTGATGAAATGAGGGCCGTCATGCAGGCGTATTCCAAAAAGAGAGAGATCAGCGCTCAGGAGTGTGTGACTCGTGCATGTGGCATCAACATGAAGAAGCGTTCTCGTGGCGTTGTATTCATACCAACAGATGACAATGCATTAAAAATGAGCCGTCCCCTTTCATACCTGGAGAACACAACACCAGAATGTGCAAATGTATGGATGACATCACTGATGGACAAATACAAATGCAGACCCGAAACTCCAGAGTTTGAGTTGATGTGTTTGGCCGATTTTGCAGCAACTTGTCGATTTGTCTACGGCAAAGAGACTCAACGTAAAGATGTCCTTCCCTTGCTGAATGAGATGGGATTTATTCAGAGGAGAAAACATGACAAGCCTGCAATCATCAGATTTCACCGCTGCTCACAGCAGAAAGACTCTGAGAAATTTTACGGCACATTGCTTAAGCTCTACCTTCCTTTCCGATCAGAGCTGGAACTGAAAAGGCTTTCTTTACCCACATATGAATCCTTTTATGAGAGCGGCTGGGTACAGCTACGAGGATCTGACCATTCTGAGAGCGTCAGAGTAATTGTCAAAGAAAACAAGGACAAATATGAGAAAAACAGTGAAGAGATTGAGGAAGCTGTTGAGAAGTACGACCAGAACAGAGGTGTGATCGACGAATGGTGTAACCTGGCCCCTGAATCTGAAGTAGTGAGATTAGAGTGCATTGAAGAACTTCAAGCCAGAGAGCCACAACCTGAAAATGAACAGGAAAACGTGCCAGACTTTAATCGTCAGTCTAATGCTGTAACAGAAACCAGAGCCATCAGAGAGCAACCAGCTATTGACCCCACTGTACTACGCCGAATGTTTCAGAATCTGAACCAGAAACAAGCCTGTGTGTTTTATACAGTCAGAGACTGGTGCATTAAACGAGTTTGCGGCCTTAATCCAGATCAGTTCTTCTTTTACATCAATGGTGGAGCTGGAACAGGAAAGTCACATCTCATTAAATGCATCCACTCAGAAGCTTCGAAAATACTGAGGAAACAGCAGAGACACGCTGAGGAGCCAGACATATCCAGACCTACTGTCCTGTTAGCAGCTTTCACTGGAACTGCAGCCTTTAATATATCAGGTACAACACTGCACTCTCTGCTCAAGCTGCCGAGAAGCCTAAAGCCACCGTTTCAAGGCCTGGGAAACCAACTGGATGAAGTGAGATCCGAGCTGATAAATGCTGAAATCCTGATAATTGATGAAGTGTCCATGGTCTCTAAAAATCTTTTTGCTTACGTGGATGTCAGACTCAAACAGATCAAAGGCAGCCAGAAACCATTTGGAGGCATGTCACTGATAACAGTGGGTGATTTCTTTCAGCTTCCTCCTGTCCGACAATCTAAACCTCTGTGCGTATATGACCCATGTGAGATCGACCTGTGGCAGGAACACTTTCAGATGATCACTCTAACGGAGATCATGCGGCAGAAAGATGATGTTGCTTTTGCAGAAATGCTGAACCGGATCCGAGTCAAGGACAAATCAGATGAGTTATCAGACGCAGACAGAGCTTTGCTGTCACAAACCATCACTGAACCACAACTTTGTCGAACTGATGTCCTGCACATTTTTGCGACCAATAAACAGGTGGATGCTCACAACTCTTCAACATTAACTCAGCTATTTTCTCATCCAATGAATGTTGATGCTGATGATTATAAGAAGGATCCTCGAACTGGAAGAATGACAAAACAGCCAACACCTTTTAAAGGAACCAGTAATGAATTACCAGACACACTACACGTTGCTGAGGGAGCTCGCGTCATGCTCACTAGAAATCTGGACATTTCTCAGGGTTTAGTCAATGGTTCATTCGCTACATTACTCAGAATTTTGACCTCTGAACAAAATGGATCTTCATATGTCACTAAACTTGGTCTCAGGATGGATAATGAAACATCTGGACAGAATCATCATGACAGAGAACCAGGGAATCCATCTGATCTGGTGTACATAGAGAGAGCAGAGGAGAGTCTGAAACAGAAAGGAGTGATTCGCAGACAGTTTCCCATTAAACTGGCCTTTGCTTGTACAATTCACAAGGTTCAAGGTATGACGACACACTCAGCGGTGGTTTCACTGAAGCACATCTTTGAACCTGGCATGGCTTATGTAGCTCTCAGCAGAGTGACCTCTCTCAGGGGGCTGCATCTACTGGACATGGATGACAGAAAAATATATGCAAATACAGAAATCACTGCAGCTCTGGAAAACATGAAACAAGCCAGCATGGAAGATATGATGCCGCTCCTTCAGGTGACTCGAACACTGAGCACATCCAACATTCTGACCATTGTTCACCATAACACAGAAGGACTGCCATCTCATATCAATGACATCAAGAGTCATCATGAGCTGTGTCTTACTGACGTCTTGTGCTTAACCGAAACTCATCTCAAAGGATCATTTGTTGCTGAGAGTCTCCATCTACAAGGTTACAACATGTTCAAAAGGAACAGACATGTGTCCTACACCAATTTCCCACAACTGGCTAAACGTGATGGTGGTGGAGTTGCTATTTACGTCAAAGATCACATTCAAGCTCGTGAAAAACAGTATGTCCACAATGTGACCGACCTTGAGTTTGTGGCTTTGAAAGTTGAAACCCCCTTTCAAGCACTGATTGCTGCTGTCTACAGACCTCCAGACTACAGTGTAACATCCTTCCTGTCCAACCTGAGAAGCCTTCTGGATGCACTGGAGATAGTGGATTGTCATCCCATTGTTGTCTGTGGAGATTTCAACGAGAACCTTTCATCCGGTGCAAGCAAACCAATACTGGATCTGTTCTTGTCTAAGGGATATGCTCAAGTCATCACTGCTGCAACCACAGAGAAGAATACACTGCTGGACCTCATCTTCATCTCTCGACCTCAACACTGTCTGCACTGTGGAGTCATGAAAACCTACTACAGTTACCACAGTCCAGTCTACTGTGTACTGTCATCTCGCAGGTAATACAGAGGTAAGATCGTGTTATGAGACGTAAGTTGTTTTGAACTGTGCTTAAAATCAAAATCTTAATGTGAAAACTTCATATTCTTCAGCACTCGTGTTCTTCTGTGTCTCATATTTTTATTTTCATGATATTTATTTAAAATCTATATTTGGCATGATATTCCATTATTTAAAGGTCATAATGATCAAAAGTTAATGTTCTATTATTCTATAATTCCATATTTATATCTGAAGTTTGGCCTGTGCATTTATCAGGGTGGGTTTGGGTTAGGGTTGGTAAATGCACAGGCCAAAACATTTAAAACAGCTGTGTACACTGATGTTAGCATCACTGTACACACCTGTTAATTGTATCAGAAACTATGTGTTCTATATTGAACACATACTTTCTGATACCTACCAGCTGATGCTCACATTTCTTTTGTTTATCTTTATTAGGTTTTAACTTTGTGGGTGGATTTTGTTTTAATTCTGTGATGTTATTAACTGTGATGTTATAAACCATCTAACATTTTAAGTTATTGTTGTTGATCAACCATCAGCGACCCCCTGTTTGAATCTGTAATAATCAGTTTAGCCTACGCCTGACCAAATGCTTCAGCCACAAACATAGACCCATCTGGAGCACACAAAGACTTCAATGTTCCAGTGATGTTCCATGTTCCAGTTCTCTTCTGACTTTAGACCAACCACAAGATCAGGCTGCTACAGCTACACGTTTAGACAGGTAAAGTCTGTTGTAACAAATAAATGATGTGCATTACTGTGTTCATATTGTTTCAGCATGATTATATTTACGTTTTTTTGTTCACTTCACAGTGAATACCCCAAGGACTGCACATAACTTGTGACACTGGAAACACTGGAATATTCCTGCCTTTCAGCACTGTGAGGTATATTTTGCATTACATTTCAATTATGTGTTTTTTAGTTCGTTTATTAATACACAATGTTTGTGTGTTTTCAGATGAGTAAACAGTGCTGCCTTCTCTTGTATATATCCACTGCTCTAGACAGTTCAGTACAGCGAAGTCTCAGCACGGTCCAGCAGGAAATCATCTGGACATCAATCCTAATTATAGTCGTCAACTAATTCTTCTTATCTTCAGTATGTTTGTTTTGTATTCTATGACAATGTGAGGTGCCGGTAAGAGCTGGACTGAGAGATGCAAGGGCCAGGGTTTCTTTGGTGCAGCAGGTGATTTCTTGTACTACAAACAAACAAACCAGAAATATAATAAATAGGCCCTGATGGCAAAACTCAAGCTTCAAAGAGAAAATAAAAAAAGCACTGAGCAGCAAAACCTCAGCTATAGCTATACGTTTCAGCGTAACTCTGACTTTAACTCTGACTCATCCTGCTTTCAGCCAATGGATCTTTCAAATACATAGGTTCACCTGTGTGGTCACTCACACATTCTAGATTCTGTGTGTAACAGGCAGCCACTGTGGGTCTCTCTGCCTCTTCCAACCAGCAAGTAACCTCTCACAGATGATCTGCCCATGTTTCTTTCTTCTTGCATTCTCACTATCTTCTCTTTTAATCTGATCATGGAGTGCACATCATCAGAGACATTTATTTATTCTATGATTGATCTTGTTGCTGGTTTTCATGTCATGCATTTATTTCATCAAATTAGTTTATTCATGTTGAACATTCTCAGTTGCAAGTAAATAAATTAATCTAGAAGAGGGTACAGATTTGTAAAATTATCATTAATGTTGAGCATCAGCTGGTACAAAGGTAAAAGGGTTTTCACATCTGTGAACTTAGTTTTGGGCTAATCTAAACCCATTTGGACACCATTGTGTTTGGTTCTGGAGCAGTCTTCAAAAAAACTCACAATCTTCTGAAGCTCAGATGAGCCTCACTTAACAATTTGAATGTGTTCCCATTCTAGTCTTATAACAAATATTAGTCTAGGACCGCTGAAGTCCCGTAAAATGGAAATATTAGTCCAAGGCTAAACACGATGTGATAGACCTTTATGGGCATGAGTTAAACAATATTACTATTACTAAAGGTCCTTTAATGCTCTATTCACTGATGTCCAGTAAAAGAAATTCTGTGACTGTTGATAACTTAAAAGAAATGAAGGACTATGACTATAATTATTATTGGTAAACAAATTGCTAGGCCTTGACAAATATTATGTTTATGTTTTAAAATATCCTCCCACTATTATATACATTGTAAAGTCAATACAATACTTTATCACAGTATATTGTTTAGATTGTGATATTTTGTTATTTTTTTAAAGTGTCAATGTAATAACAACATAACTATTTTTCACTTTAATGTATATAAATACATTTCTGGCACAGTTATTTCAAAATAAATGCACTTTTATTATGTACAGTTTAATTATGAATTTGTAACTAAATTAATATCTTGTTTCATTAAGTTGTTGTGTATTAAAATCGTTAGTAAGTCTGTTGGGGGGGAAAGTACCTGGCAAAAATATTTTGTAAATTGTACACAATTGTACCTACTCAGTACTAACTAATCAATAAATAAATATTACATGATTAACCTCTCAGCTTCCACTTTCAACTTTGAGGAATGTGAGGATTTAAACATTTTATGGTTTCACCTTTCAGCTATGGGTTTCACCAATTTTAACCATGTTGACATATTTCTATCTCAACTTAAGAAAATTCTAAAGACACAGGGGTTTCAGCTTCAACATTCAGCAATTTATTATTTGTCAGTATTTTTGTGATTTTACACATCAATTTTTCAATTTCTACTTTGAACTTTCAGCATTTTGGAGAATTTAAACTTTTTAATGTTTCACCTTTCAGCGTTAACTTTCAGCTATTAATTATTCTTTCGATAATTTCTGAGATTTTAAACTATTATCGGTTTCTCCTTTCAGCTTCTACTTTCAACTTTGAGCTAATATCTAATCTTTCAGCAATTTGGAGATTTTAAACTTTTCAATGTTTCACCTTTTTGCTTCCACTTTCAACATTGAGTTTAAGCATTGTTTCAGCTTTAGTGAGATTTAAACATTTTATAGTTTCACCTTTCAGCTATGGAATTCAGCAATTTTGAGCATTCTCTTTTCAGCTCTCTGCATTCACACGCATTTTCCGCTAGGAAATGCACTTTCTAGTTATTTTTATTATTATTTTTATTCCCCCCCTTTTTTTAGAAGCCAACTACTTCAGCATACTTTGCACTAGAAACACCATTCAAACTTTAAAATGTTCAGCTTTTTTTGCTCTATGTTGCTCGTATACAGCTTTTTGATATCTTTTATACTTTTTATAAAATTTAACTTTATTTAAAATATTTTTCCCATTGAAATGAATGGGGAGACTCTTCAAATCTCTTTAAATCTTCAGCTTTTTTTTTTTTTTTTTAACTTCAGCATACTTTCAGCTAGAGCAATCATTCAAATTTTAAACAATTCAACTCATTTTCAGCTTTTAAAAGATGTTTTCAGCTTTTTCATATCTTTTACAGATTTTTATAAATCACAGTTTAAGTTTAATGAAGAATTTGGATTTTGACCTAATTCTGCTCCACTCTAGCTTCCACTCTAATTTTCCACATCTCAAACTTCTTAATCTATTCCTCTCTCCTAAACTAAACTTTACCCTTTATGCACATAATTATTATTAAAGTAGTAGAGAAATTTGTCCTCTTTCCAAAGATGCAGTTGTTTCTTTCATAGGACCTACGGTTTTTAAATTAGGAGGGCTAAACCTTAACGAGGGAAGAAAATTGCTCCATTAAGATCAATACATTTCACCCAGAAAATGATGCTCCAAAGTTTTAAATAAAGGCTTTTTATAACTCGCCATAACACCTAGAATTTTCCACATATTGTTAAAAAATTTACATCATAATCTTCATTGAGGCCTTCTGCTTCTCACAAAGAAAGAATCATCTCGATATGTCTTACGGTTCTTCTGTAATGTTTATTTGTTTGAGGCATGGTCAACATCTGAGAAATGTCTCCTCGATTCGAAAAGTGGCAGTTGGAGGCAGCTGTTAATCAACTAATTTGAATAACGAAATTTGATTGGCTTAGCCTTCCCATAGACTCACAATGGGCCATAGAGATGCATTGCTGCCATTCATTTCAATGGGGCAATTGATTCCCATATGATCCAATTGTAAAAGAGCTTTTGTAATTGGTTCACAATGGAGATTCAAAGCAACATTAAGGGTACATATAACTAATCCAGCCAATCATTGCTTATGATTTAACATAAATTCATCAAGCCACGCCCACTTTTCAACATAATTTTGAATGTCAAATATCTTCTAAGTGGAACATCGCAGAAACATGGGAGTTGTTTTATATTGATCTAGGTTGAATGTAGATTACAACATGATGTCACTAACTCATCCATAGCAACCAGATTATTTACCATAGCAACCAAACCGGATAATCTTTATCTCAGCCTAGGAAAATGCTAGAGACACAGGAGTTGGTCTAATTGACTTGTAGTCAAACAAGAAACCTTATATAATGTCAATGACCCCTCCATAGCAACCATACTGGTTACTATAGCAACCAAATTGACACATCTCTATCTCAGCTTAGGAAAATGAGAGAGACACGGGAGTTGGTCTAAATGACTTGTGGTAACACAGGGAACATTATATAATGTCACTGGCCCTTCCATAGCAACCATACTGGTTACCATAGCAACCAAATTGACACATCTCTATCTCAGCTTAGGAAAATGAGAGAGACATGGGAGTTGGTTTAAATGACTTGCAGTCAGAAAGGGAACATTATATAATGTCACTTACCCCTCCATAGCAACCAAATAATTTACCATAGCAACCAATATGGCAAATCTCTATCTCAGCTTAGGAAAATGAGAGAGACACGGGAGTTGGTCTAAATGACTTGTAGTCACACAAGGAACATTATATAATGTCACTTACCCCTCCATAGCAATCATAGTGGTTACCATAGCAACCAAATTGACACATCTCTATCTCAGCTTAGGAAAATGAGAGAGACAAGGGAGTTGGTCTAAATGACTTGTAGTCACACAGGGAACATTATATAAAGTCACTGACCTCTCCATAGCAACCATACTGGTTACCATAGCAACCAAATTGACACATCTCTATCTCAGCTTAGGAAAATGCTAAAGACATGGGGTTTGGTGTAATTTACTTGTAGTCACACAGAGATCAATATATAATGTCAATGACCCCTCCATAGCAACCATACTGGTTACCATAGCAACCAAATTGACACATCTCTATCTCAGCTTAGGAAAATAAGAGAGACACGGGAGTTTATCTGAATGACTTGTAGTCACACAGGGAACATTATATAATGTCACTGACCCCTTCATAGCAACCATACTGGTTACCATAGCAACCAAATTGACACATCTCTCCCTCAGCTTAGGAAAGTGCTAGAGACATGGGGGTGAGTTTGTTTCAAAAATTGTGACCCCGGCAACAATCACTGAGGTAACTAAACCCTCCATAGCAACCAAATGGTTACCATAGCAACCAAATTGACATATCTCTATCTCAGCTTAGAAAAATGCTAGGGACACAGGGTTTGGTTTGTTTCACTCATAGTGACACATGAAACATTATATGATGTCAATGACCCCTCCATAGCAACAATACTGGTTACCATAGCAACCCAGTTGGCACATCTTTTTCTCAGCTTAGGAAAATGCTAGAGACACAGGGGTTGTTGTAATTTACCTGTAGTCACTCAAGGAACATTATATGATGTTACTGACCCCTCCATAGCAACCATACTGGTTACCATAGCAACCAAATTGACACATCTCTCCCTCAGCTTAGGAAAGTGCTAGAGACATGGGGGTGAGTTTGTTTCAATAATTGTGACCCCGGTAACAATCACTGAGGTAACTAAACCCTCCATAGCAACCAAATGGTTACCATAGCAACCAAATTGACATATCTCTATCTCAGCTTAGAAAAATGCTAGGGACACAGGGTTTGGTTTGTTTCACTCATAGTGACACATGAAACATTATATGATGTCAATGACCCCTCCATAGCAACAATACTGGTTACCATAGCAACCCAGTTGGCACATCTTTTTCTCAGCTTAGGAAAATGCTAGAGACACAGGGGTTGTTGTAATTTACCTGTAGTCACTCAAAGAACATTATATGATGTTAATGACCCCTCCATAGCAACCAGACGTGTTACCATAGCAACCCAATTGACATATCTCTAACTCAGCTTAACGAACTGCAAGAGACATTAGGGTAGGTTTAATTTTTCGTAGTCACACAGATAACAATATATTATGTCTGTGACCCCTCCATAGAAACCCTACTTATTACCATAGCAACCGAATTGATTGACATTTTCAACTTTACAATGTGTCACATTTGTTTTTAAGTTTCACGTTTCAGCTTCCACTTTCAAATTTGACAATTTTAACTTTCTAATGTTTTACCTTTCAGCTTCCACTATTAATTTGACACTTTTTACTTTCTAATGTTTCACATTTCAGCTTCCACTTTCAACTTATGACACTTTCAACTTTTGACACTTTTTCAGCTGTCTAATATTTTACCCTTCAGCTTCCACTTTCAACTTTACATATTTCAACTTTACAATGTTTCAGCTTCAGCTTTCAACTTTTGACATTTTCAACTTTATAATGTGTCACCTTTTAGCTTCAACTTTTGACACTTTAACTTTATAATGTTTTACCTTTCAGCTCACACTTTTTATTTTCAACACTTTCAACTTTCTAATGTTTCAACCTTCAGCTTCCACTTTAAACTTTTTATATTTCAACTTTACAACGTTTCAGCTTCAGCTTTCAACTTTTGACACTTTTCAATTTACAATGTTTCACCTTTTAGATTCAACTTTTAAATTTTTACACTTTTAACTTTCTAATGTTTCAAGGTTCAGCCAAGGAATTCAGCAATTTTAAGCATTTTCTTTCAGCTCTCTGCATTCACACGCATTTTCCGCTAGGAAATGCACTTTCTAGTTATTATTATTTTTTTTATTTTTATTCCCCCCCCTTTTTGAAAAGCCAACTACTTCAGCATACTTTGCACTAGAAACACCATTCAAACTTTAAAATGTTCAGCTTTTTTCAGACTAGGTTGCTATTACATATCACTTTTCAAACTTTTATTGTTTTTATAAAATTTAACTTTATTTAAAATATTTTTCCCATTGAAATGAATGGGAAACACTTCAACTCTCTTTCAATCTTCAGCTTTTTTTCAACCTTCATATCTTCAGCATACTTTCAGCTAGAGCAATCATTCAAATTTTAAACAATTCAACACATTTTCAGCTTTTAAAATGTGTTTTCAGCTTTTTCATATCTTTTACAGATTTTTATAAATCACAGTTTAAGTTTAATGAAGAATTTGGATTTTGACCTAATTCTGCTCCACTCTAGCTTCCACTCTAATTTTCCACATCTCAAACTTCTTCATCTATTCCTCTCTCCTAAACTAAACTTTACTCTTTATGCACAAAATTATTATTAAAGTAGTAGAGAAATTTGTCCTCTTTCCAAAGATGCAGTTGTTTCTTT
>SRMA01027022.1:43004-53124 GCA_007224835.1 Danionella cerebrum
CCATACTGGTTACCATAGCAACCAAATTGACACATCTCTATGTCAGCTTAGGAAAATGAGAGAGACACGGGAGTTTGTCTAAATGACTTGTAGTTCCACAGGGAACATTATATAATGTCACTGACCCCTCCATAGCAACCATACTGGTTACCATAGCAACCAAATTGACACATCTCTATCTCAGCTTGGGAAAACGAGAGAGACAGGGGAGTTGGTCTAAATGACTTGTAGTCACACAGGGAACATTATATAATGTCACTTACCCCTCCATAGCAACCATACTGATTACCATAGCAACCAAATTGACACATCTCTATCTCAGCTTTGGAAAATGCTAGAGACATGGGGGTTGTTTTGTTTAACTCATAGTGACACAGGAAACATTAGATAATGTCAAAGACATTTCCATAGCAACCATAATAGTTATCATAGCAACCCAATTGGCATTTCTCTAACTCAGCTCAGGGAAATACTAGAGACATGGGGGTTGATTCATTTCCCTCAGAGTGACACTGAGAACATTCTATTATGTAAATGACCTGTCCAGAGCAACCAGACTTTTTACCATAGCACCGCAATTGGCATATCTTTATCTTAGGTTAGGAAAATGCTAGACAGAATTTCATCTTACTAATGTTATACCGTTCAGCTTCCACTTTCAACTTTTGACACTTTCATCTTTCAAATGTTTCACCTTAAGCTTCCACTTTCAACTTTTGACACTGTTCAACTTTCAAATGTTTCAGCTTTAGCTTCCACTTTCTACTTTTGACACTTTCAACTTTACAATGCTTCTTCTTTCAACTTTATACGTTTTCAACTTTATAATGTTTCACCGTTCGGCCTCCACTTTCAACTTTTGACACTTTCAGCTTTCAAATCTTTCACCTTTCAGCTTCACTTTTTCAACTTTTAAAACTTCCACCTTTCAAATCTTTCACCTTTCAGCTTCACTTTTCAACTTTTGAAACTTTCAACTTTCAAATATTTTACCTTTCAGCTTCACCTTTCAACTTTAGATTTTTTTCAGATACTTTCAGCCTGCTTTCATTTTCAGCTCTCTGCATTCACACGCATTTTCCGCTAGGAAATGCATATTCTAGTTTTTATTATTTTTATTCCCCCCCTTTTTTTAAAAGCCAACTACTTCAGCATACTTTGCACTAGAAACACCATTCAAACTTTAAAATGTTCAGCTTTTTTCAGACTAGGTTGCTATTACATATCACTTTTCAAACTTTTATACTTTTTTATAAAATTTAACTTTATTTAAAATATTTTTCCCATTGAAATGAATGGGAAACACTTCAACTCTCTTTCAATCTTCAGCTTTTTTTCAACCTTCATATCTTCAGCATACTTTCAGCTAGAGAACTCATTCAACTTTTAAACAATTCAACTCATTTTCAGCTTTTAAAAGATGTTTTCAGCTTTTTCATATCTTTTACAGATTTTTATAAATCACAGTTTAAGTTTAATGAAGAATTTGGATTTTGACCTAATTCTGCTCCACTCTAGCTTCCACTCTAATTTTCCACATCTCAAACTTCTTTATCAATTCCTCTCTCCTAAACTAAACTTTACCCTTTATGCACAAAATTTATATTAAAGTAGTAGAGAAATTTGTCCTCTTTCAAAAGATGCAGTTGTTTTTTTCATATGACCTACGGTTTTTAAACTAGGAGGGCTAAACCTTAACGAGGGAAGCAAATTGCTCCATTAAGATCAATGCATTTCACCCAGAAAATTATGCTCCAAAGTTTTAAATTAAGGCTTTTTCTAACTCGCCATAACTCCTAGATTTTTCCACATATCGTTAAAATTTTTTACATCATAATCTTCATTGAGGCCTTCTGCTTCTCACAAAGAAAGAATCATCTCGATATGTCTTCCGGTTCTTCTGTAATGTTTATTTGTTTGAGGCATGGTCAACATCTGAGAAATGTCTCCTCGATTTGAAAAGTGGCAGTTGGAGCCAGCTGTTAATCAACTAATTTGAATAACGAAATTTGATTGGCTTAGCCTTCCCATAGACTCACAATGGGCCATAGAGATGCATTGCTGCCATTCATTTCAATGGGGCAATTGATTCCCATATGATACTATTGTAAAATAGCTTTTGTAATTGGTTCACAATGGAGAGTCATAGCAACATTAAGGATGCATATAACTAATCCAGCCAATCCATGCTTAAGATTTAACATTAATTCAACAAGCCACGCCCACTTTTCAACATCATTTTTGAATGTCAAATATCTTCTAAGTGGAACATCGTGGAGACATGGGAGTTGTTTTATATTGATCTAAGTTGAATGTAGATTAGAACATGATGTCCCCAATTCATCCATAGCAACCAGATTAATTTCCATAGCAACCCAATTGACACATCTCTATCTCAGCCCAGGAAAATGCTAGAGACACAGGGGTTGGTCTAATTGACTTATAGTCACACAGGGAACATTATATAATGTCAATGACCCCTCCATACCAACCATAATGGTAACCATAGCAACCTGATTGACACATATCTATCTCAGCTTAGGAAAATGCTAGAGACATGGGGGTAAGTTTGTTTCACTAATAGCGACCCCGGGAACATTCATTGAGGTACCTGCCCCTCCATAGCAACCATACTGGTTACCATAGCAACCCAGTTGACACATCTCTATCTCAGCTTAGGAAAATGCTAGAGACATGGGGGTGGGTTTGTTTCACTAATAGCGACCCCGGGAACATTCATTGAGGTACCTGACCCTCCATAGCAACCATACTGGTTACCATAGCAACACAGTTGACACATTTCTATCTCAGATTTTGAAAACGACAGAGACACAGGAGTTGGTCTAAATGACTTGTAGTCACACAGGGAACATCATATAATGTCACTGACCCCTCCATAGCAACCATACTGGTTACCATAGCAACCAAATTGACACATCTCTATCTCAGTTTAGGAAAATGAGAGAGACACGGGAGTTGGTCTAAATGACTTGTAGTCACACAGGGAACATTATATAATGTCACTGACCCCTCCATAGCAACCATACTGGTTACCATAGCAACCAAATTGACGCATCTCTATCTCAGCTTAGGAAAATGAGAGAGACACAGGAGTTGGTCTAAATGACTTGTAGTCACACAGGGAACATTATACAATGTCACTGACCCCTCCATAGCAACCATACTGGTTACCATAGCAACCAAATTGGCATATCCCTATATCAGCTTTGGAAAATGCTAGAGACATGGGGGTTGTTTTGTTTCACTCATAGTGACACCGGGAACAATCTATTATTTAGATGACCTGTCCTGAGCGACCAGACTTTTTACCACAGCAACGCAATTGCCATATCTTTATCTTAGGTTAGGAAAATGCTAGACAGAATTTCAACTTACTTATATTATACCTTTCAGCTTCCACTTTAAACTTTTGACACTTTAAACTTTCAAGTTTCACCTTCAGCTTCCACTTTCTATTTTTGACACTTTCAACTTTACAATGCTTCACCTTCCAACTTTAAATGTTTTCAACTTTAAAATGTTTCACCTTTCAGCCTCCACTTTCAACTTTTGATATTTTCAACTTTACAATGTTTCACCTTTCAACTTCCACTTTCAACTTTTGACACTTTCAACTTTCTAATATTTTAACATTCAGCTTCCACTTTCAACTTTACATATTTCAACTTCACAATGTTTCAGCTTCAGCTTTCAAATTTTGACACTTTTCAAATTACAGTGTTTCACCCTTTAGCGTCAACTTTCAACTTTTGACACTTTTAACTTTCTAATGTTTCACCGTTCAGCCAAGGAATTCAGCAATTTTGAGCATTCCCTTTTCAGCTCTCTGCATTCACACGCATTTTCCGCTAGGAAATGCACTTTCTAGTTATTATTGGTGTGAATGCAGAGGCATTCACACTATTGTTATCCTACGTATTTATTATTATTTTTTTTTTTATTATTCTTATTCCCCCCCCCTTTTTCCGGAGCCTACTACTTCAGCATACTTTGCCCTAGAAACACCCTTCAAACATCAAAACGTTCAGCTTTTTTTGCTCTATGTTGCTCGTATACAGCTTTTTGATATCTTTTATACTTTTAATAAAATTTAACTTTATTTAAAATATTTTTCCCATTGAAATGAATGGGACGACTCTTCAAATCTCTTTAAATCTTCAGCTTTTTTTCAAACTTCATAACTTCAGCATACTTTCAGCTAGAGCAATCATTCAAATTTTAAACAATTCAACACATTTTCAGCTTTTAAAAGCTCTTTTAAGCTTTTACATATCTTTTACAGATTTTAATTAATCGCAGTTTAAGTTTAATGAAGAATTTGGATTTTTACCTAATTCTGCTCCACTCTAGCTTACACTCTAATTTTTCACATCTCAAACTTCTTCATTTATTCCTCTCTCCTAAACTAAGCTTTACCCTTTATGCATAAAATTTATATTAAAGTAGTAGAGAAATTTGTCCTCTTTCCAAAGATGCAGTTGTTTTTTTTCATATGACCTACGGTTTTTAAACTAGGAGGGCTAAACCTTAACGAGGGAAGCAAATTGCTCCATTAAGATCAATGCATTTCACCCAGAAAATGATGCTTAAAAGTTTTAAATTAAGGCTTTTTCTAACTCGCCATAACTAATAGAATTTTCCACATATCTTAAAAACATGTACACCATAATCTTCATTGAGGCCTTCTGCTTCTCACAAAGAAAGAATCATCTCGATATGTGTTACGGTTCTTCTGTAATGTTTATTTGTTTGAGGCATGGTCAACATCTGAGAAATGTCTCCTCGATTCAAAAAGTGGCAGTTGGAGGCAGCTGTTAATCAACTAATTTGAATAACGAAATTTGATTGGCTTAGCCTTCTCATAGACTCACAATGGGCCATAGAGATGAATTGCTGCCATTCATTTCAATGGGGCAATTGATTCCCATACGATCCTATTGTAAAAGTGCTTTTGTGATTGGTTCACAATGGAGATTCAAAGCAACATTAAGGATACATATAACTAATCCAGCCAATCATTGCTTATGATTTAACATAAATTCATCAACCCACGCCCAGTTTTAACAACCATAGAGATGCATTGCTGCCATTCATTTCAATGGGGCAAATGATTCCCATATGATCCAATTGTAAAAGAGCTTTTGTAATTGGTTCACAATGGAGATTCATAGCAACATTAAGGATGCATATAACTAATCCAGCCAATCATTGCTTATAATTTAACATTAATTCATCAAGCCACGCCCACTTTTCAACATCATTTTTGAATGTCAAATATCTTCTAAGTGGAACATCATAGAAACATGGGAGTTGTTTTATATTGATCTAGGTTGAATGTAGATTACAACATGATGTCACTAACTTATCCATAGCAACCAGATTATTTAACATAGCAACCAAACCGGACAATCTTTATCTCAGCCTAGGAAAATGCTAGAGACACGGGAGTTGGTCTAAATGACTTGTGGTAACTCAGGGAACATTACATAATGTCACTGACCCCTCCTTAGCAACCATACTGGTTACCATAGCAACCAAATTGACACATGTCTATCTCAGCTTAGGAAAATGAGAGAGACATGGGAGTTGGTTTAAATGACTTGTAGTCAAAAAGGGAACATTATATAATGTCACTTACCCCTCCATAGCAACCAAATAATTTACCATAGCAACCAATATGGCAAATCTCTATCTCAGCCTAGGAAAATGCTAGAGACACAGGAGTTGGTCTAAATGACTTGTAGTCACACAGGGAACATTATATGTCACTGACCCCTCCATAGCAACCATACTGGTTACCATAGCAACCAAATTGACACATCTCTATCTCATCCTAGGAAAATGAGAGAGACATGGGAGTTGGTCTAAATGACTTGTAGTCAAACAGGGAACATTACATATTGTCACTGACCCCTTCATAGCAACCATACTGGTTACCATAGCAACCCAATTGACACATCTCTATCTCAGCTTAGGAAAATTCTAGAGACGTGGGGGTGAGTTTGTTTCACTAATGGCCACCCCGGAAACATTAATTGAGGTAGCAGACCCCTCCATAGCAGCCATACTGGTTTCCATAGCAACCCAATTGACACATTTCTATCTCAGCTTAGAAAAATGCTAGAGACAAAGGAGTTGCTTTAATTGACTTGTAATCACACAGGGAACATTATATTATGTCTCTGACCCCTTCATAGCAACCATACTGGTTACCATAGCAACCCAATTGACACATCTCTCCCTCAGCTTAGGAAAGTGCTAGAGACATGGGGGTGAGTTTGTTTCAATAATTGTGACCCCGGTAACAATCACTGAGGTAACTAAACCCTCCATAGCAACCAAATGGTTACCATAGCAACCAAATTGACATATCTCTATCTCAGCTTAGAAAAATGCTAGAGACACAGGGGTTGTTGTAATTTACCTGTAGTCACTCAAGGAACATTATATGATGTTACTGACCCCTCCATAGCAACCAGACGTGTTACCATAGCAACCCAATTGACATATCTCTAACTCAGCTTAGCAAAGTGCAAGAGACATGAGGGTAGGTTTAATATTTCGTAGTCACACAGATAACAATATATTATGTCTGTGACCCCTCCATAGCAACCCTACTTATTACCACAGCAACCGAATTGATTGACATTTTCAACTTTACAATGTGTCACATTTGTTTTTAAGTTTCACGTTTCAGCTTCCACTTTCAAATTTGACAATTTTAACTTTCTAATGTTTTACCTTTCAGCTTCCACTATTAATTTGACACTTTTTACTTTCTAATGTTTCACATTTCAGCTTCCACTTTCAACTTATGACACTTTCAACTTTTGACACTTTTCAGCTGTCTAATATTTTACCCTGCAGCTTCCACTTTCAACTTTACATATTTCAACTTTACAATGTTTCAGCTTCAGCTTTCAACTTTTGACATTTTCAACTTTATGTTTCACCTTTTAGCTTCAACTTTCAACTTTTGACACTTTAACTTTCTAATGTTTTACCTTTCAGCTCACACTTTTTATTTTCAACACTTTCAACTTTCTAATGTTTTAACCTTCAGCTTCCACTTTCAACTTTTTATATTTCAACTTCACAACGTTTCAGCTTCAGCTTTCAACTTTTGACACTTTTAACTTTCTAATGTTTCACGGTTTAGCCAAGGAATTCAGCTATTTTAGGCATTCTCTTTCAGCTCTCTGCATTCACACGCATTTTCCGCTAGGAAATGCACTTTCTAGTTTTTATTATTTTTATTATTCCCCCCCTTTTTCCAACCCAAACTACTTCAGCATACTTTGGCCTAGAAACACCATTCAAACGTCAAAACGTTCAGCTTTTTTCAGACTAGGTTGCAATTACGTTACACTTTTCAAACTTTTATACTTTTTATAATATTTAACTTTATTCAAATTATTCTTCCCATTGAAATGAATGGGGATATTCTTCAACCCTCCTTTAAACTTTTACTTCTTTCAACCTTTATAACTTCAGCATACTTTCCACTAGAGAAACCATTCAAACTTTAAATAAATCTACACACTTTCATCTATTAGATGTATATTTCAACTTTTTTATATCTTGTATTGATTTTTATTGATCGCAGTTTAAGTTTAATGAAGATTTCTGACTTTCACCTATTTCTGCTCCACTCCAGCTTCCACTCTAACTTTTCACATCTCAAACTTCTTCATTTATTCTTCTCTCCTAAACTAAGCTTTAACCTTTATGCACAAAATTTATATTAAAGTAGTAGAGAAATTTGTCCTCTTTCCAAAGATGCAGTTGTTCCTTACATATGAACTATGGTTTTTAAACTAGGAGGGCTAAACCTTAACGAGGGAAGCAAATTGCTCCATTAAGATCAATGCATTTCACCAAGAAAACGATGCTTGAAAGTTTTAAATTAAGGCTTTTTCTAACTCGCCATAACTAATAGAATTTTCTACATATTGTAAAATAATTTAAACCATAATCTTCATTGAGGCCTTCTGCTTCTCACAAAGAAAGAATCATCTTGATATGTCTTACGGTTCTTCTGTAATGTTTATTTGTTTGAGACATGGTCAACATCTGAGAAATGTCTCCTCGATTCGAAAAGTGGCAGTTGGAGGCAGCTGTTAATCAACTAATTTGAATAACGAGATTTGATTGGCTTAGCCTTCCCATAGACTCACAATGGGCCATAGAGATGCATTGCTGCCATTCATTTCAATGGGGCAATTGATTTCCATACAATCCTAATGTAAAACAGCTTTTGTAATTGGTTCACAATGGAGAGTCATAGAAAGTTTAAGGATGCATATAACTAATCCAGCCAATCATTGCTTATGATTTAACATAAATTCACCAAGCCACACCCACTTTTCAGCATCATTTTTGAATGTCAAATATCTTCTAAGTGGAACATCGTAGAGACATGGGAGTTGTTTTATATTGATCTAAGTTGAATGTAGATTAAACATGATGTCACCAACTCATCCATAGCAACCAAATTATTTACCATAGCAACAAAATTGACACTTCTCTATCTCAGCCTAGGAAAATGCCAGAGAATCAGGAGTTGGTCTAATTGACTTGTAGTCACACAGGGAACATTATAGAATGTCAATAACCCCTCCATAGCAACCATACTGGTTACCATAGCAACCCAATTGACACATCTCTATCTCAGCTTTGGGAAATGATAGAGACACGGGAGTTGGTCTAATTGACTTGTAGTCACACAGGGAACATTATATAATGTCAACGACCCCTCCATAGCAACCATACTGGTTACCATAGCAACCAAATTGACACATCTCTATCTCAGCTTGGGAAAATGAGAGAGACACGGGAGTTGGTCTAAATGACTTGTAGTCACACAGGGAACATTAAATAATGTCACTTACCCCTCCATAGCAACCATACTGGTTACCATAGCAACCAAATTGACACATCTCTATCTCAGCTTGGAAAATGAGAGAAACACGGGAGTTGGTCTAAATGACTTGTAGTCACACAGGGAACATTATATAATGTCACTGACCCCTCCATAGCAACCATACTGGTTACCATAGCAACCAAATTGACACATCTCTATCTCAACTTTGGAAAATGAGAGAGACACAGGAGTTGGTCTAAATGACTTGTAGTCACACAGGGAACATTATATAATATCACTGACCCCTACATAGCAACCATACTGGTTACCATAGCAACAAATTGACACATCTCTATCTCAGCTTAGGAAAATGAGAGAGACACGGGAGTTGGTCTAAATGACTTGTAGTCACACAGGGAACACTATATATTGTCACTGACCCCTCCATAGCAACCATACTGGTTACCATAGCAACTAAATTGACATCTCTATCTCAGCTTAGGAAAATGCTAAAGACATGGGGGTTGGTGTAATTTTCTTGTATTCACACAGAGATCAATATATAATGTCAATGACCCTTCCATAGCAACCATATTGGTTACCATAGCAACCCAATTGGCATATCTCTAACTCAGCTCAGGGAAATGCTAGAGACATGGGGGTTGATTTATTTCCCTCAGAGTGACACTGGGAACATTCTATTATGTAAATGACCTGTCCAGAGCAACCAGACTTTTTACCATAGCAACGCAATTGGCATATCTTTATCTTAGGTTAGGAAAATGCTAGACAGAATTTCATCTTACTAATATTATACCGTTCAGCTTCCACTTTCAACCTTTTACACTTTCAACTTTCAAATGTTTCACCTTAAGCTTCCACTTTTAACTTTTGACACTGTTCAACTTTCAAATGTTTTACCTTTAGCTTCCACTTACTACTTTTGACCCTTTCAACTTTACAATGCCTCTCCTTTCAACTTTATACGTTTTCAACTTTATAATGTTTCACCTTTCGGCCTCCACTTTCAACTTTTGACACTTTGAGCTTTCAAATCTTTCACCTTTCAGCTTCACTTTTCAACTTTTGAAACTTCTGACTTTCAAATCTTTCACCTTTCAGCTTCACTTTTCAACTTTTGAAACTTTCAACTATCAAATCTTTTACCTTTCAGCTTCACCTTTCAACTTTAGATTTTTTTCAGATAATTTCAGCCTGCTTTCATTTTCAGCTCTC
>SRMA01027023.1:6299-45114 GCA_007224835.1 Danionella cerebrum
TTTTTTTGAGAAATGGTAAAACCCTGTATGTTAGTTTAAACAAAGCTTCTATTGCCATTGTGATTTTAAGCTTATTATTATTTGGCCATTTAGTTGGAACCGATAGGGCAGTGTAGTAGTGATGTGGGTAGGGAGAGAGGGAAGGTTGGGAAATAACAACACGTTCGGGTGCACCATCTACTATACCAAAGGGCCGGGCGCTATTATGATTTTAAAAATACTAAACAATGTTGTTTGATAATAAATGGTATCACCCAATCCTTAACTATTAGTTGAAAAAAGTATTTGCTTTATTATTCAAATTTTCTGAAAAAAGGCCAAGAAATCAAACATTTTGCCAGGGTTTGACGGTTTTTAGAGTTAGGATCTGACATAGGGCACACTGAAAAAAAAAACATAAAGTGAGGCAGGCAGTAGCTCTGCCACAATGGAGGCTTTTCTTCTACTTATTCAAAGAAAGTTCAACAGGATTTTGTTATTTAATGTATTGCTCTGACTGGCTAAATCTTGAAATGTGGAATAACTTGGCTAAAAATATCTCCAAAATTCAATCAAAATGTGGATTTCATTTACAAGTATGCAAGTCCTGTGTGTCCCAACATGTACCGGCTTTGGTTATGGGAAAATTGCTGATACGAGATATAAAACACAATCTGTTGAAGATGGACTGCATATATTTGTGAATCTGACTGAAAGAGTCTGCCACACCAGCCAGAAACCACCACACATCATTGACATGTTGCCTATGAAAAAGAAATTAAGGAAATATTATTCATCTGAGGCCTCATGTATCAAGGCTGAATACGAACAAAAACCTTTATAACACCTTCCATTTATGAACTACTCCCTAATAAAGTCCTAGATCCGGGGTGGGTTGTTGCATTAAAAATACATTAGATCTCCGCTGGCCTGTGACCAAACATAGAGGGGACGGATTTATTCTGGCTGTATTTTAAAAGTAAATGTTCTGGCACCGCTCTAAAGCCATGGTGTAACTGTCTTAGCTGCTCGTAATGGTGATGCATAACGCTATACTAGACATTTGCCCTCTATAGCTTGTTTTAGCAGTATTTAATGATGCATTAGGAAATTATTGAGCCATTACTTCAGAGTGTGTTAGATTGTCTTCCAATGTGCCTAATTTTTCAGTAAGAAATCCATGATGGATTATTGACAGCACCTTTGAGTTGTCAAAAGAGTTTTTTGTACCTCTGCATTTCTGTAAAGCTGTCTGCAGCAGACCTCCACCCCCACAGCTGGTCCTCAGATCATTATTACAAAACTAAATAAATTTTTTAGGAATTATTTTTTTGACAGGATTTAATAAACTGTTTTAGAGAATGGTTAAACCCACAAACATGACCCTCTGATGATCAATAAAAATCCCTGAAATCATCACCTGCCTTGTGGGAAGTGCACTGAAATGAGCAAACAGGCAGGTGTTGTGTACGTTTTACACATTTTCTTGATCCTTGGTTTTATTTGAGATGGATGAGCCTGTTGGAAGGGAAGCTCAACAGGTACGATTATAAATAACTCCAGCATGAAGGCTTGTCAAAGCACTGGAGTCTGCGATGCATGCTTGTGTGTGAGAGTGTGATGGTGTCTGTGTTACCTTAAGACACAAAAATGATTAAAATTCCAAACCGGTGCTGAAGGGAATGGGGGCAGTGTTCCGTGAGGTTTGGATGTATGTGTTCAAGGGCGAGGGGGCTGTATGTGTATAGGGGAGGAGGGGGGGGGGGGGTGATTTATGAACATGTACAGTGCAAGGACCATCCTATAGATCCTGCCCCCTTTTTAGGGAAGGAGCATGAGTGTAATCAGTGTCTGATGGGAATCCTTCATACATCTTCATGTTCAGTGAAGTCAAATAACCACACAAAGGGCTGTGTTCAACCTTGTATGACTCATTCCTCCCCTTTTCATTCATAAAAAGAATAGGAACACGTGAGGGGTTAGATAAATAGAAATGTGACATGACTAGAATCTGTGTCTGAGTTCTCTGATTAAATGCCACAACAGCCAAATTAATTTTAGCAAGTAGAAAAAAATGTGGTCCGATTTGTGTTCATCTTGAGACAGTTGACAAGTGTCTGCATCCGCCAGTGCATCCGCAATATTGTGGCTGGTGAGGGATAGATATCACAACCCTCTTAGGATTGGTTAGAACCCCAAGAGTGCAGCCATATGAATTAACATGTCTTTGTTTTCAAGGCACTGCTTTTTAATAAACCAAATTCAAAGTATAAAACCATGGTTCCTTTTCAGTTGCTTACTTCAACATGTTTGGAAACCCCAGGGCAAATTAATGTGGACTCCATCCCCTGGCAGTCCGGCATCCTGTTGCCTCCCCCAGAAAACCCATTGCAAGCTTCTCCTAGCTACTCTAGGGGCAGCTTACCCTAAACCTAGTTTTTTTTTCAGTTTGCTTTCTGCCACAATTGTTGTGCTAGTCCAGAGGAAGAGGTATTACATGGATCACTAGGACCTGATTCAGAACTTCCCATCTTGACAGTACCTCCTGACACCTTCTCTTGATCACTCCTCTCAGGGTGTCTGCGCCCAGAGCGGTGGAATTCAACTCTTGCTTATCTGTACACGGAGGACCCCAGGCTCCTACCGCCCTCAGTAGTTGATTGCATTAATCATGCTTTCAGACCTCTCTGAGGACCTGCTATCCTGGTAGTTGGGGTTCGTCGATTGGTATCTTTATGTGAGACCCCAGAGCATGCTGAGTCCAGGAAGGGTCAGGACTGTTACCCTCTACCCTGAAGGTCAATTTTCCTCATTCATTGAAGCCAAGTCACTGGGTTCCACTTCGTGTTGGTGAGATTCCTCTGAAAGGCTGGTACCCTCTTGGGACTTGGCTGCAGCTCAGTAGAACTGAATGGACCATCAGTGAAGCTCAAGGCTTTCTTGAGACAGTGCTCCTGACCACCTTGGCCTCAAAGAGGGTAGGGGGTTAAAACAGCTCTGCTGACAAACCTGCCTACAACTCAACCCTAGTCCGTGTGTCAAGACTATGCCGGGTATAGGGGAGGAGAGTGTAGGTGAGATGTTAAACTTACAACGAAATAGAGTTCTAACATCCGAATCTGAATCAGTAAAAAAAAAAGTTACAATTTTATTATTGAAGAAACATTTAACATAGAAAGAAAGTGGCTTAGGTGGAGAAAGGCCAAATAACAAACAAAACCCATTACAAAAATAAAAACCAACCCCCTAAATTCCCTAAAGGACAATTAATGTAAAACACAACACAACTTTCCCTAACTTCCTGACAAAAGATACAATCATTCAAAAATAAACTTGGGTCTACCTCACCACTTTAGCCAAACAATAACTTATACGAAATGAAAGAAAGACTATTAAGAAAACTCAGATCTTACGCAATGAAATTCAACTAAACATTAACGTGGGTGTGTTGCTGACGGAGCTGGAACCCGGAGCTCTGCACTGAACGCGGTGACAACCAGACTGAGCTCTCTGATCGGAGAAACTCTGTCTCTTTTGAACGCGTGGCACTCTGTCCTGCACCAATCGGCAATGATGCACTCAAATCGGGGGGAAGTTCCAGGTGACCGCAATCACACACCTACAGAATATAAAAAAATCATCAAATATACTAAAATAACATCGATCTAAAGCAAATTGAATAAGATCTAAATTAAAGTGACCCAAGGCATGTAACATCATGCCAAAGGTTTTCACCATCTCCTCTTGGGAACAGGTGGTTAACCTGAAAGCCCTGTCTTGAGGAGACGGTAAATCCGACCGATCCGTACTTGTGTGTCCGGATATGTGGAGCAGCTTGTGTCTGTCTGAATGTTAGCAGAAGGAAAAGGTTGTTGCTAAACAGAGGCTGGCCCACTAGTTAGTCTCTCTACACAGCATTAGGTGTCCATGCCCTCTCAACGAAGGACCTACTGAACTGAGGTGTGGCTGCCTCATGGATGTTGTTGAAAAGGACACCGCTTGCAGAGCTACCCATCCCAATGAGTATCACTACCTTAGGGTAAGATCTGTCACTTCTTCAGTGCTGGGTGGTGGCAGCAGATGAAAGGGTGTAGGCTTCATGGTTCACTGCATTGTACTGTAATGTACACCTGGTTCGTTGCACTGTATTCTGTTCCATTAACCTCTTTCCACCATATCGGCACTGGGCTGGAGCGGAAGAGCCTTGTGAATAGGCCCTGTAATTTCGGTGTGTCTTGCCTCTTGTCACAGTCCCAGGCAGGGCTAGGGTCCAGGTGGATCCTCCCTGTAGGTGTGAACCATTGTAGGTTTATGACCAGTTGGTCACAACTTTGACCTCTAGCGCCGTTCCTTGCGCTTCTTCTAGTAAGCAGTGGAAATGTATTGTTCACCTTTCAGGTAAGTGTGCTCATCTTCTGTTTTGGCTGTAGCCATGCTGCATCGTGAACATTTGAAGGAAGATGTGACAACGTCCCCATAATTATAGGGTATGAACATTATATAAAGATTCCGGCCTGGGGCAGAAGGAGAAAACTGTGTAGTTGCCAGACTTTGTGTCTACCCGTGGTTAGCGCTGGCCTGCATGAAAAGATCTCGGTCATGGTGTTTTACAAGGGGGTGATTCCCCATGTTGACTACTCAACATACGCTGAAGGAAGGAACGGAGACATATGTCCCTTGCCACAACCTTGAGGTCAGATGTTGTAAGACTGGTTGAGTTCTGGTGGTGGGACTGCCTCCTCAGAAAGAGTGAGATGGCGACATATCTTTTATCAGGTGCTTATTTCTCACTGCACAATTAAAATGTTTAATTTGCCTGTTACATGTAGATGGAATTGATTGGTCGCTTCAATGCGGTTTCCATAATCAATCACTCGATATACATCTCCATTCCCTTTTACAGGGAAACCTGTACATTATACCTATGTTAAATACTGAAGAAACAGCACTGTTATATGATTCGGCTAATCTTGGTGACAGAATGTAAAAAAACTCCAAAAAGGAAATTTGTGTAGACATATTTAGATCACTTTAATCATACACTACTCTGCAAAATCAACTGACTCAAGTATACATGAAAAGATTAGAACTGGGTGTGGAAAAATGGCACCAGGTGCTCTAGATAAATTGTAAAATATTTGACTGTAGCAGGAGATTGTTTGTCGAAGGGCTGGAGAGTGGTACAGTGTCTGCAGGCTACAGTGAACAGTGGTGGAGGTTTCTTGAATTTTTGGGGATGCATTTCTGAAACTGGAGTGAGAAATTTGGTCAGGAGTAATGGTGTTCTCAATGCTGAGAAATACAGGGAGATATTTAAACTGCAACAGGACAATGCTCCAAAACATAGAGCCAAATTATTGTATAACTATCATCAACATAAAGAACAAGAAGAACTGTAAATGATTCATGGCCCCCACAGAGCCCTATCTCAACATCATCGAGTGTGTCTGGGATTACGTGAAGAAACAAAAGCATTTGAAAAAGCTACATCCACAGATTTGTGGTTATTCCTTAGCGATGGTTTGGAACAACCTTCCAGCCAAGTTCTGAAACTGTTGGTGAAATTTTGTTCTATGACTAAAATAAATTATTAACATGTCAATTTTTGAAAACATTTACTGACCATACTATACTGCAGTAAACACATAACATATTCATTGGTTTCCAGAGTCTGATTAACTCACATCAACACTGATCTAGTTTAAGTCCTTTGTTAATCTGGGAGTTTGAGCCAGAAAGAGATTTGATTTTTTTTTCAGCATTTATTTATATATTTATTTTAACCCTTATAAGTCTCTGCGCGCACCGGTGCGTTTACCAATCACTGCGGCTATTTTGAATTAAGTATAAATGACACGGCCAAACTATTGTTTAGTTTTTATTTCAAATGAACATTACAATAGGTATGACACAATTTGCAAAGTAATTTAAACTAAAATGTGAAGAAATGCACGATCGTCTTTCAGTCATCTGCCATCTAGTGCTGAAAAGAAAGGGTTTTCCTTTTGGAAGTGTTTTTACAAAAAGTGCTTGGAACAGTGTATGTTTAGGAGAGGTTCAATTGGTTTTTCACTCTCTTTACTTTTATTTTATCGCTTATTATTATTGTTTTATTCAAACACTTTTAATTTTTGTTGTAAAAAAAAAATTGGCTAAATTTAATACTCTGAATTGTTTTTTTTTTAATTATTCTGTAATGTAATGAAAATATATTTGTAGGAAAAACAAAGCTGGGGTTATTTTTAAAACATTTTTAAAGGTTATGTATTAGAGCAAATTGTGAAGTTGTAAAAAACACTAGTAAAAACATGTAAAGAGTTTAGGCGTTATTTAGGCATTTATTTATATGTGTATTTACATAAAAATATATATTAATTTATGAATTATTTTATTTAAATGATTATTAAATTATTTTTACTTTCGTCCCTCCATAGCTAGGAGTTTAGGAATAGCATTATGAGTAGTAGTATGAGAAATGAAAGATTGTGTCAATGACCCAAAAGAACGAATCATTTCTGCATCCTGTGCTGTGAGCTTCAAGGAATTATTCACCATGAAGATTTGATTTCAAAAGAATAAGAAAAAAATGTTACGAATAAGACATCATTAAAAGAAATCATCACTTATGAAAAGTCTTAACATCTTTATGCATCTACAAATAAAACATGCAATGTTTTTAGTAACATTTGCTGAGAATATAGTGAAAAAGAGCAATAGGAGCAATAACACTCCACCAGTTTACAGGGGATTCAAACCCCAAGAAAGAAGCTGATCTGTCTTGTGGAGCTGCTCAGTTCCTCCCCAGGCTGCTGTCGGATTTCTGCCTGCACAGCCAAGGTTTCTCTCAAACAAACCTAACCTCTGTGCAAAAATGTACTCCATGTACCTACCTTTATTTTTCAGTGCCAATGGAGAATGTGTGTGTTTGCATGTCTTTTATTCATTAAATGTACCACAAAGTCTCTCTTGTGCTTCATTCTGACAGTGGAGTTGTTTGTTCGGAAAGGAAAGAAGTCCCTGTTCCTCTCTTATTTTTCTTCTTCATTTACAGATTTCTTCCAGGATTATTTCATATTATGCATCTGAAAAATCTCCAGTGTGCAGCTCCACACGTTCCCCTTTTTCCTTTGAGCTGAGAAATGAGAGCTTCTTTAACCCGAGCACATAAACAGAGCCATACTTTGTTCTTGAAATCATGAAACATGGTCAATACTCATAAAATTCTAAACATGACCATGAGGCAGGTGGAAATATACCTCCAACTGAACTGAAAATTCTCTCGTTCACTTATCTTCCATTAATTTACTTGTGTTTTTGGTTTATTTCTTCTGCTGCACACACAAGACGATATTTTGAAGAAAGACGAAAATTAAAAGAAAATGACAGAGGGCAAGATTTTTAAATTGACTGCTGTGATTGGCTGCAATCATGAGAGTCTGGGAAAGGTGTGTCCACCCTTCTGTAGATCAATGACTTCTGCTTGTGAAGTGAGCATACCACTTGTGTTGATGATCCAATTACAGACTGTCGAAGGGGTCATGAACCGAGAAACAAAAACATTGTTTATTTGTAACATATATTAAACATGAAACAATAAAGTTTCCAGAACTCTTTTTTTGGAACCAAATCCAATAAAATTGTTGGATATTATTGGATTTTAAGGGCATTAGAGAGCACCTTGTTACAATGTATTTGATTTTTAAAATAAATGACTTCATTTTTAAACACTTTTTATGTTTTGTGGGCAGGTTCATAATAGATGCAAAAGCACCTTGGGATATGTGTACAACGCTGTTGATGTTATGTTGACAGTCATGGTAATCATGATGGTAGTTTTGTGAGCATGTTGCCTTTCTGTGCCACCAGCGCTTGCAGCACACATCTCTTAAATGTTTAATTTTTGGAAAAAGACTATAACTAACCACAATCTGGGGTCAAAATTTCAATGATGTTACCATCATCATAATTGCCAGAATTACGATATCTCGTTCTTTGTCGACCCTTCCACTTTTCATCAGTCATAAAATACCATCACAATCAGCATTATGATCACAATGACCTTCACCAAATCCTCCATCAGAATTGGCGATGGTCAGCATGATGTCATCAACTCCATCCTCTTTCTTATCACACCTGGAACGTAAGGCTGAAACAAATGTAACTTTTCATCAGGAAAGAAATATTCACATGACAGACCAAGACAAAGGCTTTGATGTTAGAGGGAGTGATTACATTTGCATTGCAATAATTATGTTTATGCTTTGAACCTGGTTCATAATTGGACTGTCATTCATTTGAGATGAATATGCCAAAAGAGGTGTAAATAATTAGTCATTTCCTTTTTTGCTTGACACAGACAAAGGGAAGATCACAAAAGAGCAGCAGGTTTATGGAAATCACTGCTCTCAAATCACACAAAAACAAGCAAACAGCTCAATCTCAAAGCAATTGAGATGCTCAGGGAACCTCAGGTGTCTTGTAGTATTGTGTTATACTAAAATATAGAATGTTCACTTGCAGTTTGATGTATTAGTTCTGGGTAGGATGCATTTCAGGCTATGAGGTGATGGCTATGACTCCAATGTGGACTTAATTTACTTTTTGAACAATTCACAAAAGCATTTGATGTTGAAAGGAAAAGTACACCCAAGAAATGAAAACTTGTTGGAATTGTTTTTTCAAAAAGGTGTATGTACATTTGCAAATGGCAAAATTGATATCGCTTATCTACACCAGTGTGCTTTAGGTGGTCAAATATTACCTTATTTTTACTAGTTCAAAGCGTGTTGTACGTGGACGACCAGTGCTCATTCATGGCAGTTGTAATTTCTCTGTCACTAATGGTTTGCCATGGCAGCATTTCTCAAATTCAACATAAAAAAAATTCTAATAGAAATCTTTTTGAAGAATGGGTCGCACTGTGGCCTTCCAGTCGGAATGTTGGTTGAGCTGGAGATCCAGAAAAGACCCTCGTGACCCAGAAAAGGAATCAGCTGGCAGAAAAATGAATGAAAATTATAATTACATTACACAATATTTCGACAGCAAACCTAAAATTTTACAAAAAGCACAATTCTGAGTATTACATTTTGTAATTTTTTTATGCAAAAATTGACAAAAATGAACAACAATTTACAAAATGGTGAGACAAAATAAAAATAAATCCCCCGCAAGCCATCTCACAGGTCTTGTACATCCAAGGGTTATCCATTCTTTTCACCACTAGATGGCACTGATTTTAGGTCTGTAAAATGAAACTGAAAGACTACTGCTCATTTGCTCACATTTTAATTTGAATTTCCATGCAAATTTTGTCATGCTACACATTATATTTGAAATAAAAATCAAAGAACAGCTGGGTTGTGTCATTCCTACTTTTTGAATACAGAGGGTACAAATAGACCGGTGTGTTCACTTTTAAGGCTTAATCGGGAGGTCCTAAAAGATTCCCAATTCTAGAATTTTTTTAAACTAACAGTTTTAATAGACTTTGACTTGTTGGTGTTTAGACGTGGACTTAACCATTGGCCTCTAGACACAATGTCAGCTAACAGCGACATGGTAAAATTTGGTTCCAAAAATAAAGTTTTTTTGACAGTGGTGTGAGGTGACAAAAACACAAGGCATTCTGCAAATTTTGTAGTACAACGGTTTCAGGTGCCTGCAACACAAAGAGAGGAACAGTAAAGGAACTTTGATTAATCTGACCTTGGAACAAACTGCTTATGTTTACTCCCAAACTGTAAGTTGCTTTGGATAAAAACATGTGCTAAATGGATAAATGTAAATGTTAATGTTAAGTAAGCTTTAACTTAAAGTAAATAACAAATTTTCTAAATGGTAAATCCTCACCTTTACAACGCCATACAGTTTAAAAACTTTAGTTGCAAAAACTGATCTTCATCTCACTCCAGAGTTTAGAGTCTTCAACTTGTTCAGCGTGGGAAAATTCGATGTGTGTTTTTTGTGCATGAGCTTTTGGAGAGGATACCCATGCATGCCATTCCTCTGCAGTGTGCCGCATGGTGTCACAGGAAACAATTGCTTCAGTCTGGCTGTCTACTGCTTTAGCTAACTGCACTGAACTATCAGGTGATTTTCTTCGACCCTTTTCATCAGATGACACTCCTGTCAAGATGTTGACCTCCGTGGATGACCTAGACGTCTCTGTAAGATGGTTTTTTATATTTTTAAATAACTTTTGCAACAGTATTTTGACTGATTTGTAAATCTTTGCTGATCTTCTTGTAGGCCTCACTTTTTTTCTTCTCAGATTTTGAGACATTTCTCTTCCATCTGGAGCCATTGTATGAAATGGGGAAGGCTTAGTTAAATAATGTACTTTTATAGTGCACGGCCTGCTGGTCTCCTCTTAAATTAATCACTAGACACCCGTGGTCGAATTTTAATTAGAATTTTGTAGCATTAAGTGTGGCTTTTCTCATAAGACAGCGGGCTCTCGCAGATCATGTGACAGTGTTTGTTCTTAAAGGGGCCTTACTATGCAAAATTAACTTTGCTGACATTCCTAGAATCTTTGAGTGTTGTTCCCTCATCAAAAACATGTTTTATTCTGAATCTTTAATGCATGTTTTTGTAATTCTGTTTTCCTTTTTTGTGAACTGAAAACACTTTGATTTTCCTTGCAACACCCATAGTTCTGACCTCCGCCCACTGACCAATAAGATTAATCGCTAGTACTGCTCATCTATATGCAGATTGGATGTGCAGCCTGACCCGAAAGTGACAGCAGCAGACCCGCCCTGAAGAACAATGCAGTGAAAGTGTGTTTTGTTGATTGTAATGTAATAGGCAATTAGTGTTGGGCGATTTCAAGCAATTTGGGCATCAATGATGTCCAATGTGAAACAATCACCGACTTAGATTTGTAAACAGAGGCAATGTTACAGAGAGCATTGCTACCTAATGGTGAGAAGCCGCAAAATAAGAGGTAATACTAACTAACCCACCATTAAACAAAACACCTAAACTTAGTTAATAATGACAACGAAAGACCATTAGAAAGACATTTGCAAAATAAAAGCCATTTCCATTAAAAACATTCCCGACCCCTTCAAATTATTTCTACGCATTTACGGTAGAGATTTTCCGATACCATTTTTCCCCTCCCGATACCGATCCCGATACTTGGGCTCAGGGTATCGGCCGATACCGAGTACCGATCCGATACCTGGGTGTGTATCTGTATATACAGCTGTAGATACTTCTAGCCCTGTATTAATTGACATTTTATAATTTAAAATAAATTATTTTATTCAGATATACTCAATATGGCAATGACAATAATCAATATGGACATATTTGCGACCAGGCAAACTGTACCGGGGCTCCAAATGTTAATTAATTGGCGAAAGCCCACGTTTTCGACCACTGACAGTGGCTGCTCATCCAGTACAGTAAACTCGATAATCCTGTCGGTTATCTTTATTGCTCGTTGTCTGTCTTGTGTAAACTTTTCTCTTTGTTTGAATGAAGCTTCAAATGTTTGTTGTGTCTGGCGCAGCTTGTCCTTCTCCTTGGTTGCTTGTGGCAACACGACACAACTTCCTGTGTTTACATTCTGAGCAGCGCCAGCGAAGAAGAATTGATTTCCGCTTTGCAGCGATAAGCAAAGCTAGCGGGCATAACTAGGTATGTTAATGAAAATGGTATCGGATCGGTATGTGGACTCAAATACTCGCCTATACCGATGCCAGATTTTTTTTGTGGTATCGGGAGCATTTTCGATACTGGTATCGGAATCGCAACAACTCTAATTTATGGTGGATTCATTACTTTGCAAAGTAATGAGACTGACACAGACCTCTGAGCTTTGAACTTTATTTATGCCCCTCTCCAGCCTGGGTGACACTCAGAAAACTTCTAATTCTCATTTTAAGAAATTCACATTGTTCTATTTGACTTGGTCTAGTGGCTATTATCCACTACATTACCCATGATTCCCAGAAGTCCCAAAAGTGGCAAATCGTAAGCATGATTGTGAGAAGAATGGGGTAAATGTTAATATTGCATTTAGAAAGTTACTTACAGTGCAGTGCTAGTATAGAGGCCTCAAATATTTATCATACATGCTTTAAAAATGTGTAAGAATGCCCCTTTAACCATAGCTGCAATAGGGAGCCAGTGGAGGGAGACACAGATCCGAATTGAATTCAGCAGGGTGCTCTTCGCCTGGGTCGAGGAAATAATGATGCAATGACGCTCCCTGCATGAAGATGGCGCAAAATGGGGAAACGGAAAAAAATCAAAGAACACATAGAAAATCCTGGATATTGAGTAGTGTATACTGTTTTTGGCTGATGACAGCGTTTCCTTCCTGTTTCCTGAACGAAGGCGCTATGAAAATGTGAAATGAGTTCCACTGAGCTCTGTTCTGTTTGGAAAGGTCTGATGTTTCTGATTTCCCCTTATTTTTTTTCTTTTATGAAATAAATAAGTTTTAAATAAAGAAAATTGTATTTCCCTCTGAAAATATAAAAACATTGACAGTAATATTACAGTAATTGTAATAATTGCTGTGTGAGGGAGCTAGCACAGCAGGCAGTGATTTGCATGCGTGTTTAGCAAGAAACAGACCGAGTGAGAGGTGATTAATGCACAGGCACGAGCAGCAGAAATCCCTCCAGCTGCTCAACAGATGCAACACGACGCTACATTATTCAAAGTAGTCTGCAAACAAAACCATGATGAATGTTTCGCTTCCTCTGCAGCGTTCATACATACACAAGCGCACGAACAAACAGCTAGAAAATCCATAACAATGCATTTACACACACTCTATTCAATAGTCTCCGTAGACACAATTCACTGCTCCAGACTGCAGACTGTTGGACTGTGGCCGATAACACAATCTGAGTGTGTTAGTGTGATAGTTTATGAAATGTACCAAAGGTTTCCTCAAGGACAAAATCTGAGCTGTTTATTATTGTGTGTTGGCTCTTGTAAAGAAAAAAAAAAGGATTCAAAAGATGAAATATGTTAGTTCAGGAACTGAAAATATTGATTGGTCAGAAGAAAATGCTTGATTCCCTACACAATAACAAAAATGGTGCGATCAGGATCATAGGGCATTTTCAGTTTCAAGCAGAATCACTTGAACAGAAAAAAACACTACTGTCTGAAGAAAGAAAATGAAGAATTGACAGTTTGTTTCTCTAAACGGTGGTGGAAATAACCTGGGGTAAATTCCAGGAAACAAGGTTCACTCACCAACTTCTGAACCCAATCTAAAAGGAACAAGTGGGTTGGAAAAAGAATGAATTAATAGCAGTAATTTAATTAGCCTTAAAAGTTGATAAAAGGGCTCAAATCACTAGGCGGTAAATGTGGAATGTTCATTTGGAGAAATTGCAAGCAAAAAATAAACAAAAACGGTAAATCCTCTGGAACAATTGGCTCATTTGACCAGACTTTGTGGACTTTATGGACTTTTTAAAATTTTACGACAGCTATTGGATCACTAATGAAACATTTAGTCAACATTTTATCGTGCATTTATGCTTCTTAAAAATATGTTTGTAGCCATCTTGACTTGGAAAAAAATCTTGAAAAATGGATACGTGTGGCAGCAATGAGTCATGCTGGAAGAAAAAAAATAAACCACTTGTTATTGTGATCGGGAACAAAGGGCATTGAAATAAAGAAGCCCCACAGTATCTTCATTTCCACTGCATGTAGAAACATGATTGAGGATACAGCCATTCACAGATCCAAGGCCAGGTTGACCAACAAAGGAAAAATACCTCATACTCTTTAACGACAGTGAGAAGTACCATACAAAACTTTTACGCAATGTACCAAGAAAGCGCATGAAAAGCTGAAATGTTTTCTACACCCTCAGACCTTTACAAAAGTATAAAATCCCTGGAGATTCTGTCAATAAAATCGAAGTGTATATGATCGAAGCTTGAATTGTGCGTCCGTGTTTCATTGTTGGCTATCCTGAGGTCTCAGAAAAAGAACTTAAATTCTCGAGAGGGTATGGCAGATCTTTCAAGAACATTATACAGTGGTACCCCGAGATACAAATGCTTTGAGTTATGAAATGAAAGAGATAAGAAAGGTCTCATGGGAAATATTTTGCTTCGAGATACAATGAAAAATATGAAGAAAAATTTGAGATACGAACAATAACAAACATTTCTACTCTATTTTCCACTTGTTCCTTATCCTTGCGTTCCTTTCTCCCTTTGAAGAAAGTGTGCTTTAAAGGACTGCTAATCCGTTTTAAATCGAGCTAAACATTATGTAAAGATTACCAATTATGTACTATAACAAATGTTATAGTCAAGGTGTCGTAAAAGAAATAATGTTTATTATGTTGAAGTGCTGTTCTGTAATGCAAGTTTAGAGAAACCCCCTCTCAGAAGCGCTCTCTCCATCCCTTCTCACACGCTCTGTATTCTCTGCGCTTGTGCTTGAAACCGTGTTTGTGTTAGTAATTTGTGAAATATCTTGAGAAAGTTTCATACATAGTGCAGTAATGCCATCCGTTCCACCTCCTCCAACGCATCGCCTATCTCTCAAGATAAGGCTTCACATTTGTGTACATATTACGTATTTTGCTTCTGTTTTATTATCATTCATTACATTAACAATGTGTAGATTTAAGGATTGAAGAAACGTTACTTGATTTTTCTCTGGTTTTCCATTTTTTTCATCTACTTATTCTGTTGTTTCTGAGAGCCGTTGCACAGATTAGGTGTTTTACATTTAAAACTGGCTTTGAGATACGAAATAATCGAGCTCCGAACGTCACCCTGGAACAGATTAGTTTCGTATCTCAGGGTACCACTGTACTCAATTTATGGTGATGGACTGGCATCCCATCCAGGGTGTTCAAAGCAAGCAACAGCCAACTCCCATGACCCTGAAAGGGAACAAGTGGGTAAGAAGAAAGAATGAATGAATATATTGTTGGAAATATACATTAAGGTGGGGTTTTAAGTAATTATTACAAACGACTAAGGAAAATATGATTCAACAACTAGAAGACCAGTACTTTTAATAATCATATATAGAAAATGATCTGTCAAAATGTTGCTCTTATTACAAGTAGAATACCAGCAAGAACAAGCTGAGTAAGCTGGTGGTGCTGCAAGAGAGTTAAAAACAGAACTATGGTATGATACACTCTAGGACAAGTCTCCTTATTAGGATGAAGCCCGCAGGACTTTAAAAGACTGGTGCAACAGGAGAGTCTTGGCAACCTTGCCTCCCAAACAAGACATTGTCTGCCCATATTTAAGCTGACGGACTAAAAGAAGTTGCAGTTAAATGTGAGCCTGTGCGACCCAGAGTACTCTGTATTTCTTCATAGTAAAATACGTATACAGTGAAACCTTGCCACAATCGCGGATTCACGACTTTGCACATTTTTTCCATCACATATGCATATTATAAGAGAAATTATTTTGCGAACTTTCTGGAAATTTCAAAAATAGTCGCGATATATGAAGACCCCAAATATTTCATTAATTCCATTAATAATTATTAATATCTGCTAGTACTGTTGGTTCATTGCATTGTGACATATAATTCAGTACAAAATGAAATTAAACAAAAAGATCATGGTGGGTTTTGGTAACAATCTTTATTTCATTATTTACATTAATTTTCTAACATTTTAATATTAGTGCCTGTTTTAGATCAGGGTACTATAAATGCATTAAGTGTCCTGTACATTAAAGGGTGGTATGCTGACAGTACATAAGAGGAGAGCTTTATTGTAACTCTATCGTGGTGAGTAAAATACTGTACAGTACGCACTATAACAATCAATTTTTTTAAGTTCACTTACTGTTTTATTGTTTATCATTTGTGCCTGTGTACTGTATGTACGTATTGTAGATATCTGTACATTACTGTAAAGGGTGGTTTGTTAACAGTACTAAGTAAAGGGAGAGTTTTAAAAGTCTGAATACCTGTTAAATAAATACACTAAATATGGTGTCCCTACTTCACGGATTTTCAGCTATCGCGGCCAGTTCTGGAACCTATCTACCGCGATAAACGAGGGTTCACAGTACTTTAATCTTCTTTTCCTGTTTCCGGTTTTTCTTAAACCAACACACTCAGAGATGAGAACAAAGTAGAATATTACGACAATACTAAATTCATTTTTCTGCGTTGATCCTAAACTCTGTGTGCATCTTGAACTGCTTCAAGATCATTTCATAAATGCTTGTGAGCACTGTTTTTATATCAGTGTTGGGCAAGTTTTTCACCGTATAAGATGCACTTTTTCTTCCCCTGAGGGGGAAAAGTTAGTGCGTCTTATACAGCGAATGCAGACCGCCGCGGAGCCTTCGGCCTAGCTCCAGAGCTGTCGGCCATATTTGTACACCCGACGGTGCGCGCTGATGTCATCGCCCATCTCTGCTCGTCGAGCCTACCATAGCGCGGATCGTAAGGAGCAGGTAAGCAGCTGCATTGTGCCAGCTATTTTTACTAATGTGGGGGCAATGTTGATCTTTTCTAAATCTTCCGCATTTAAAATTGGGTGGTAGTTTATTTGTTTAATTTAATTTAATTAGGTATGTTACTAGTAACAAATAATTCCATGAGGGTACTAGGAGCTTTCTTTTGGTTTCTTTGGGTGTTTGATAGAATTCTTCATAGAGGAGCACATAGGAAACATTTACATGTTGAACACAAAGCATCCGATCTGCAAAGTAAGAAATAAAACAGTGTAGAGCAAATCCAGTGGAGTGACATTGAAATAGTGATCACTATCAAAGACAGGCCAAGAACAACCAGAATGGCAGGGCCACCAATGTCAATGACCAGTAAAACCCATTAAAAACAATATTGTTGCAGTGCTGTTAAGGGGCACACTGGGAAGTCTCCAGGATGCCATTGCCCTCAAAGAAATCCTTCTGTTATATATGACAATATTTTTTTTAATCCAGAAGTTTGGTAATAAATGGCGATAAAAAAATTAAATTGGAGATAGGCCAGACGTTTGTCAGAATAGAGGTGTTTTTAATCAAAGGTGCACAATCCTTTGGGACCACCACATCACCGGGACTGCTGTTAGCTGCTAGTACAGATTGCCCCACAGCAGTCATGGTCTCCTTAAGCATATGACAAGGAACAGTATCCATAGGGGAACCTTCATCTGCTGATTGAAAGTTGTGGACTTCAGCAGAACAGGAACAAGAACAGAAGGATCGTACAAAGCAGCTGGATTTTTTTATACAGAATCTACAAGTCTGAAGCGAATATAACAGATTTATAGCATAAATAGCATGTAAAAATACAATTATAGAGACTATAAAATGAAATAATATTGAAATCAAACAATTCACCCAAGTTTTCTGCTAAACAAGCGAATAAAAAATAATTTCAGTCGAGGGGAAGGAGAGATGGCCGAGTCCAGCACAGACTTGAAAAAACGTCCAAGCACACTGTTGAGTATTTTAATATTTATTCCATATTAACGAGTCACAGCACTCGGGACAATTTATTTCATTGTAAACAGATAGATAATAACAATAACTTAACGCGAGCGCATGTCCCCTGCTCAGTGTCTGGAGCAGAGATTTTCATGCAAAAATATGGACGACGTGACTCCGCCTCCCACCAATGGGCTACTATGAGACTTTTTTTTCCAAGCTGGACTGGAAGCTGCATTAAGTTTAGCTTCTCGGTGAGACGTAATTTGCCTGTGAATGTGCATCTCTGTGAAGTGCATCTGTGTAAGAAAATCAGGGAGCAAGTGCCTGCGTGTCAAAGTGTGTAAGAGGTTTTGATTTATTTAATCTTCCCCATGGTCCACGGAGCTCTCAGACAGTGTTAGCGCTCCTGGATGTGCGAAAGATCCATTAATCACTGGCTGAGCTGAAGAGTGCTAGTGTGCACACTTTTTTTGAGGGTTGTACACAGTGGCTCCTCTGTGTGGTCTGGAGGAGAGTAGCGAGAGGTGAGAAACATCTTAATGAGAGCAGATGACATCGTTTCATCCCTCGCATCCATCACTGGTCCCAAAGCACAGCTTGAGATGCTGATGCTGGATTCTTACAGGCAGGCAATGAGACTCAGGTAAGGGGTTGTGGCTCTGCGTGTTAACAGTTCACACTGAAGCAATTAGGATTCAAATTCAAATTGACTCAGTTGGATCACTATGGGATCTATAGTACAAGTACATCTATAGTTTAAGATGTTACTATCTGATGAGACTGATGCATGCTGAAGTTCATTCCATGTTTTTATGTTGTAGAATAACCAGAAACACTGGAAAAATCATAGATACCTGCTAGGGTTCAGTCAGGACAGTTTTTACTGTCTTCAAAGGGTAGGGAGATGCCTTGAAATGAAATCTGATCTCTCAGAAAATGTAATATATCAGGCACAGATATAGCCTCCCGTGGCAGTGTTAGACACAATATTTACATGTCAAATCCAGACAGAATATTGTTTCCATCAATCTTTCACATAAGGTAACCACTCCCGGTAGATCTTGTCCCAGCTGTGATTGAGTGAAAGGCTTCTTGGACTTGTATGAAGCGCAAATCACTCAATCCTGTGGTCGGTTTAAAACATTTTAAAACTTAAATGATAAAGAATGTGCTCCGCTTTGATTGGTACAATGAAGTGTCTGTACCAAAGCGTTTCATAATTGACACTAAATCATGTCAAGAAAAGTCAACATGCTACAATTTACTGAATTTTTGTTTTTTACTTCTTTGAAGATCTATTAACTACTTGACGAATGCCCCCTGTTTGTGAGGTCACAGCAGATGTCCTCCTAAGCAAGGTGAAAATAAGGACGTCATGACCCTCTAATGAGCGTTTCGAATACATTCATTAAAAACCAGCAGGAACAACAGGAATCTTAGCAAACAGCATGATTTCCCTTCTGCTTGCTCGCTGAGACATCGAGGTTGCAAAAACCCATCTGTGTGGGTAGAGCGTGAAGGTTTGTCATAGAGCTGTTGAAGAGAAATAAAAAACATTCAACATGTGCTGAAGAGCTCTTGAAACTACACAAAAGAGTAGAGAGTGGAAGAGGTTTGATGGGATAGTGGACCAAAAATTACAAACTACTTTACAAATAATGACTCTCGAGTTTTTGAGACTCAAATAGTCACCCAATTGGCCAGAACAACATAGAAAACATAACCAATTGTAAAAAATGTTATTAAAACTTATTAAGATTAATTTACCTGAATTCCAGTCATAGCAATAAATGAAACTAAATTATAGCATAAATCAAAAACTAAAAACAGATTGCTCTCTTAAAGGTTTTTAGCAAGAAAAACCAGCATGTCCACCATTTCTGAATTTCAGCATGAACAGTGGCACGTCACTACATTTCCTTCAGTACTAAACACTCTCTCTGAAAGTGAGCAGGGGGCAGGAATACAAAGATTTGTTGTGAGTTTAGATATTAAAATCATGCATACAAACATATTCTGAATTTAAATCTAAATAAATTACTTGAAAAAATTGCGGCCATGAGGTTTAGAAATTGCATGTGTTTCAATCGTGATTTTTTGCACTCCCATATATACACAAAATATATATATTTTTTATGAAATTTTTTGCTTTGAGATACGAAGAAAAATTAGAGATACGAACAACCACCAACAGTTCTGCTCTGTTATCCGCTTGTTAAGTCTGACCTCATGCTGCGCTCCCGGATCCTGGTGCTCCAAGATACGAATGCTTCGAGTTACGAAATGTTCGATACGAAAGGTCTCGCGGGAAATTTTTTGCTTCGAGATACGAAGAAAAATTAGAGATACAAACAACCACCAACAGTTTTGCTCTGTTATCCCCTTGTTAAGTCTGACCTCGTGGTGCGCTCCCGGGTCCTGGTGCTCCATTCTCCCTTTGAAGAAAGTGTGCTGTAAGGGTCTGATGTGCCTTAAAACACTTCAAATCAGTTTTAAATTGAGCTAAACATTATGTCATTATGTATAGATTACTAATAATGCACTATAACAAATGTTACAGCCAAGGTGTCGTAAAAGAAATAACGTTTATAACGTGGAACGTTCTGTAGCGCAACTTAGAGAAAGTCTTTGACACGTTCTCAGAAGCATCTCTCTCCATTCCTTCTCACACACTCGGTATTCTCTCCGCTTCTGCTTGAAACCATATTTGTGTTCGTAATTAATGAAATATCTCGAGGAAGTTAACTTTCATACGTGATGCCGTAATGCCATCCGTTCCACCTCCTCTGACACATCGCTTCACTCGTAAGGTTAGGTTTCACATTTGTATACATTATTATTATTATCATTTATTACATTAACAATGTGTAGATGTAAGGATATTAATTATATCTACCCAATTAAAAGAAGTTCAGATGAGGGCCATGAAGGAAACTTCTGTCTAAATTGTTCTCCTTGTAACAATTCAATGTTCCACACAAAGTCTGCTCCTCAAGGTTCTGACATTCAGCACCAACACAGTACATTTGAAAAACAAATACCAAAGGTAATGAGAACGTCATATTCTACCTGGGAATGCCATATTTTATGTTTGTTGAAAATGCTTTTTGTTTTTAAACACATTTGTGACTGTTTTCAATTGAATACTGGGTAGATACCTTTCACAGTTTCTGGATTCAAAGAAATTCAATATTTCAGATATATGAAAGCCTAAGGAGAATGCAGGTGGAATCACGACTGCACAATCGTTTCAAGAAGCAAAACAAGATATATGCAGCTAAACTCTGAAGCTGCTAAAAAGTGCTGAATGTGAAAATGTTTTAAGCTGTGCGGCACATAAAACACCTGCTTGCCACTTTCTACTTTTAACACGTGCCGTAATGAATGCAGTGTAGAGCGAAATAAACCTGCAAACTCTCATTTTCACCGAAACCATTTGTGGAAAAGCGTCAGAGGAAGGCCATTCGCCTCAAGCTCAATATTCCTGTCGAGGTTGTACCAGGTAAACAGATCAATGGGTCTCATTTCCCCATGGTCAGTGGTTAATTAAACTCAGCCATTCATTAAATGAAAATATGACCCAACCAACCACTATAGGTGTGCAAAATTTGTCCTTCAAGGACCTTGTAAAGGTGGTGGTTGATACAGTTTAAAGGTCATTAAATCTTGTGTTAGAACGAGAAAATGCAGACTGCATTTAAGAAAAAAAATTTGGTATACTTGTGCTTTTTCTCTACAAGTATAAATAAAAGATTTATTTACATCGTTTATATCACCTAAAAAAACAATTCCGGAAACTTTTATTTTGAGTTTTGATTGAACACAGGCACTTGAAAATCTAACTGAACTCATCGTAGATCATTATCATCCATGGATTAGAATCGCTGTCAAAGTAAAACGTACATATGTATTTAATTTGTGCATAACTTCTATGCACTGGTGCATTTTTACAAAATATTGTGTGCTATTATACCAACTGATTTACAAAACCTACATACAAGACATTCACAGACACGACTTCTTTGCGTTCGTGTCTGTGGCAAGATGAGTTCCAGTAGCGTAGAGTAGTTTTAGATTTGTAAAGTTATAAATAATGCAAGATAAAGAAACTATTTCAAGTCTAAACTCTAAACAAGTCTAAATTGATTATTTTAATTTTTTTTTACTTGTAACACAGATTTTCTCATGTAAACAGCATACCTGCAATAAACCATCAACATACTCCAAATAACTGTTGGCTTGAAAACCATATTTATTATAGTTTATTGATGTTGATTTTAGAAGGTTGCTGGTTCAAAACTTCCTGGAAGGAGTTCTCCCTGTGGTTGCGTGGGTTTTCTCTGGGTACTCCGGTTTCCCACAGAATCCCAAAAACATGCGGTTAGGTTAACTGAATAATCTAAATTCCCATTAGGTGGGATTGTCTGAGTGAAAGTTGCCCTGCGATGGACTGGCGACCCCGCCTCTTGCCCTGGGCTGGGTTGGAAAATGAACGAATGAATAAATGAAACAAAAAAACCCTTGTATGGAAGACCTGAACAACATAAGACTTCACCCAAGGAGGAGGAATAAACTAAACTAAATGAACGAATCACCAGGCTTTCTTCACAACCCACTATAGTCACACGGAAGGCTGGCATTATGTGCTGGTGATCTGTAGTGATTAATGTTCCCGTACCAAGATTTCATAGGCATTGGAATTTAAACATAATATATAACATAATATGTTATAACATAAAACACCTGTTGAGTATCATGTGAAGGAACTCCGATCACAGGACGCGGGTGGAAGTAAATACACGCAGAAAATGTATGAAACAGACGAAGAGGCAATAATAAAAGGCATTACTATAACAGATTGCGAAAAAAGTCCTTTGTTGGTCTTTTCCATACTTCTTTACACGCTAAACACGTAAAAAAATGAATACGGTTGCAGGTTTTTCCCAACACAATAAACAAATAAAAAAAAAACACATGCATTAATGTTGAGTACACAAATTTATTTAGAACCTGTTAGGGTATCTACCCCTCACATAAGATGGCAGATCTGTAACATGAACCATTTTGATCATCGGTTGTTTGTTGTGTAGTGCTGTGCTTCTCTGTTGATCAGATAATCGACGCATTTGTAACACGTACCACACCACGTTAGCAGATAAAAAAAAAAAGCTCCAAATCAAATTCTCAGGTTATGCTTTAGTCCCTGAAGAGGACATGGAGATCAATTATGTTTAATTAACTAATTCAGTCTCTTCATCTCTTATATTTCCCTTGTCTGCATAATATCATGGTATGACTGAATGATTGACGTAAACAGATGTTTTTGCCATTTTTGTTTGTCAGTGGAATAAATTCACCAGCATTTTCCCTTTATCTGGAACAGAAACACCCTTTATCTGTAGACGAAATGCAATATGCGCAGTATTGGCATCTTGCTTTTGGAGACTGCTCTTTGGGAACGCAGCTGGTCAAGACAGTTCTGGGAGATGATCCTGAACCACTTTGATGATAGACTTTGGCCAAATATTTTTGAATGACCAAAGCAACATTTCAGATGTTGTGCGATGAAATTGGTCCGTTGGTTTGTCTACTAATTCCGCCCCCTCACACCCTAGTTTCATTGGGTGAATCATCCACAATGCACATTAAAATAGGTGGATGGAAATGCAGCTAATGAAATTCTGCACATGGACAAAAAGGATGGTTTCAAACTATGTTTCTAGAGTGAGCTGCTATAGTCAGTAAAATCAGTCAGCATTTAAAGGCGTTTACATAACAAAGTTCAGGAGGAGCTTAGATGACTAGTCAATCTCCTGTCCTGTCTACTTTTAGAATTCAGCATTTTCTATCATAAATAAGTGCGTTCTTGCTAGAGTAACGCCACTGTTTGATCAAGCTGTTCCACCTTCACCACACCGTAAAGCATTCATTTTCCACCTGTTTAACAATTCTTCAGCCAGAGACTTCCAAAAAGACGAAATGATAAATAAAGGTAAAAATTAACCATTCCTCCCCAAACAACAGACAATTAAATCCTAGTAATGTACAGTATATGCTAGGGTGACCAATCATCCTCTTTTGCCCAGACATGTGCACTTTTTAAGTTCGGTCCGGGGCGTCCTGGCGGAATTCACGATGATATCCTGTGTTCACTTTTTTCATAGGACCATTACGTAATTTGGCCGGCGCTTTGCACACAATATTACGGTACTACTTTGATGCACGTACATAATTACAGAGAGGCCCCCTTTGAGGGCGGTTTCTGCTCCTTGAAGGATGAAGAAGATGACTAAAGATGATAAATATAGATCCTTCTTCATTAAGTTAGTATCTTTGTGAGACACAGCTATTAAGAGATATAGTTGAAGCTGGATAACTCGAACATTGTTTTATATTATTTATTTTTTTGAAAATAGTAAAAGAGAGCTTTTATTGTTACAGATTTCATAATGTTCATCAACCTCAGAGAAGCGTGTCTGAATTTGTGTCTCGAGGCCGTGCCGATTGCATTTTTGGAAATCAGAATATGGCCACCCTAGCGTATGCAAATCTCATATGGAAGTCTCATGTTTACTCATTAGAATACTCTGCTCCAGCCAATAACAAAAATCAGAGCTAGTTTAATAGGAACATGAATAAAACAAAACAACATTATGGACTACGGAGTACTTTTCATATAGGATATGTTATTTAGTTTCATTACTGTTTAGGGGAAGGTTAAAAAAAGAGAAATAACAAAAATGCATCTTGGGTCATTTTGCATCATCCCTGTCATGTGAACGCAATAAACAATGTGTTGTTTGGTAATAGCATTATTTTCATGTATTTTCTTCATCATACACTGAGTCTCTCAACAGCAGGAGAATGAGGAAAGTCCAAGGTCACTCGACTTATTGGATGCCACCTGGAAGTCGATATGTTTGGTGAAACTGATTGAGCTCCACACGGCCAGCGAGTGAGTGATGCCCTCAATATTGTCATTCCTGAAGTCGGCAGTGTCTTAGTCGACATGCATTCTCATGACACATTCCTCCTCCATGAAAACAACTAAAGCTGTTGAATTTCCAGCCATGCTTGGAACACATTATCTTTTCATAGACATCACATCTTTTGCACTGTTTTTCAGACGTGTTTATGTGAGAAAACCGGAAAGTGCTGTCCATGTGTAAACTGTTGTGTTTTTCGGCACTTTCACAAGATTCCCATATGGTGCTGTAGCAAACCATATTAGTCAACATTGTCAGCAACAGAATTAGAAACTTAATTCTTGATCCAAATCAACCCACACAATAAAAAAAAAACATGCCTCAACATGTAAATAGCCAGATATTAATTGAATGCGGCAGACTTTGTCCAATAAAATGTGTTTATTGAATAATCAAAAATACAATTAGTTTTTTCTAGTGGATTTCAGCTGTGTGCAGTGCAACTGATTTGAGGTGCTGCGGGCAGAAGATGCTTCCACCCTGTAGCAAAATCAAATGCCCCAATAGACTATACATGGAAAGGGAATACAACTCAAAGTTAAAGGCAAGCAACATTAATATAAAAATCTTCAAAGAGCTGTATACATATATGGGGTGAATATACGAGGTACAACAGGAAGTGGTATGTAGTGTACCAGCTGTAGTTTCGGCGCTTATCTGAGGAAAAGTGTGTGTAGAAAAAGGGAAGTGTTGTTCTAAAAGAGGGTCGTGATTGGCTATGTGAATTGGAGGTGTGGTTTAGGTGTGATTTTGGCGAGGAACTTATTTATGACGACATGGTCGTGTAACCTGTGTTTTGTTTTGTGTATGCGAGTATAACCTCTTTTATTTTGTTGGTTTAGTGTTCGGTGTAGGGGGGGGGGGGTGTACAGGTCGCCAGTCCATCTCAAACCAAAGAGGAATTTATTCAATTAACCGAACCACATGTTTTTGGGATTGTGGGGGAAACTGGAGTACCCCGAGGAAACCTACGCAAGCACAGGGAGAACATGCAAACTCCTTCCAGGGAGGTCTCAGGCGAGCCTCGAACCATAAAACTGGAAGGCCACAGTGCTACCCACAACGCCACCCTGAGCAAAAAGTTGTTGCTACAAATTTTGTTGACCTTGAAACTTTGATTTGTTTGATTTCGTGTGCTATAGTTTAGTTTTAAGTTCATGACAATAGTTTATTCATTTATTTATTTATTCAGAATTGTCCTTTTTAATTGCATTTTTAGATTGGCTTAGTTTTCTCGATGAATAAATCTTTTTAAAATACGTATGCTGTTTCAATCTTTTTCTCTAACACTATGTTCTTCACCTCACCATTGTGCGAGAACCCTGACACTCACCTCTCTTGAGCGTATTGTTGTATTTTTTTTCTCTAAATCCTTTTACTTTTATTTTCCTGTACTTTTCATTTTATTTTGTGTCACAAGCTTCAGTTTTGCCATGGAAACACCACTCAATCAGCATGTTGGGATGAGATTCGAGAAACACCTGAAACAAGGGACCTATAAAAGAACAAATCCACGTTGAGTCAAGCTTCCACTCTTCCAACTGTGCTCTCATTTTTATTCGTGCTGACTCTTCCAACAGCTAAAATGCCCCCAAACTATGAGGAAATACTTTCCACTCACCTCACTGAACACCTGAGCCACCAGGGATGACGCGGAAAAGCTCTTGCATAACAGCCACTGTGTTTACATTCAGCTCAAAAATTGTGAATAAACACCACCCGCTGGGAAATCACCTCTGTATTACTCCAAAATTGTGTTTGTGTCTCATTCGCCCTGTGACAATTTCCTACTGTGTCCCACAGGTCCCGTCAAACTTCTTCTTCTTCTTGGCTTTGCAGGACGGCTGCAAATACTTTGCAGTGCCAAGTGAAATGAAAAGGGATATTGCAGGCATTAGCATCAAGAGACTGATTGAAGTGACCTTTCGATAACACAATTCATAGTAGTCAATGTTTTATTTTGACATTTAAAAAACGGATTTAAAACACTGATTCCTTTCCAGGCCTTCCTGTCCAAAGTGGAAATCACCTGCGAGTGGACCTTGATTATTACAATGAATAATGGAAAAGCATTAAATGATTCAATGGTTTCAGGCGGATGAACAAAATACCAAATCATTACATTTGAAAATCTAGGAAAATCACTAGTTCAAACTGGGTGTAATAGACAGTGTGACGAAAAAAAAACTTTAATTTTGAACACATACATAATAAAATTTATGACGCTTTCCAGCTTAAACATTTTTTTATTTTGAAAACTTGAAATTGGTTCATGGAAATGTACAGTTACTATTATTTTATGATCCTCCAGTTTGATGGCTTACAAAACGCTATTATTGAACAAAACGCTATTATTTTCATACAAAGCTGTGTTGCCACACACATCAGGTCTGAAGCCAATAGCGATTGGCTACTTACAGAACCGTAGAAGAACCAAACCTATTTGGAATCGCTTCCAGGAATAGCAAAAAATGCAAAAATTAACCCGTTCGGATTGTTGTTTTTTATCGGATGAGTGAGGCTATTTGTTTAATAGACACAACGTGAGCTCAATCTTATTTTTGATCATTTCGTAAGAAATTCTTTTGACTTTCCTATCCAAAGACTTTTAGTCATACTTTTTTACCACCAGAAAATTACCAGGATAGATCAGCTCATAAGGACATGAGTAAATAGAATGGATGGACGTATTCTCCTGAAACATTTAACTGTTGAATGAAGTCAACACTTTCTGCTGGTTTTTACTTAAGGACAAAGAGACTCATGAATATTAATGTGACATTGATTGTTGTTGTCATAAATAAAGGTTAACTAGTTCTGTCCTTCAATTAAAGATGGTAACGATGCCTCCAATTATAAAGGTAAGACATAAATGACAATCTTTAATTTGACATAAGTATTAGAGTGTGCCACATGTGTATTCTGACTGATTAGAGGTCTGCTTTTTTTGTCAGAGGTTTCTTTCTGAGAGGAGTCTGGATAAGCTTCCTGTGCTTAGGTGAGTTACTTTTATCTCTCATGCAGTTCTAAACACATGTTTGCTTGGTGAATTTGTGACAGGAACAGAAGTGTGAACTATTCAGAAAATCCTCCTGCAAATAATTAATTTGCAAGAAGGTATAGAAGATGAAGGTATAAAAGAGTGAAAGTGTAACAAGTTTGGGTCACAATTTAACATAATCAAAAACATCTTAATTTTTTTGCTAGTTACAATTCCTGTAGAAAAAAAATCATCTCTCATTCACTCCCCCTTTTCTTTTAATACTCTCCTGTCCTGATGTAATTCATGCAAACGGGTCCATGAATAACTAAAATGAATAATTAAATATGTTCACGGCTTCCATCCTGAGGAGGAAACACCACATTAGACTCACTCCCCTGGAGATTACAAAAATGTCCAGCTTAAACGAAGTGCCTATGTGGTGGCATTTAAGCTGGACAGGACCATTAAAAAATTTAATTAAATAACTTAAAGCTGAACTTTTAAAGAAAATGTAAAAAAATTGCATTTGCAAAATGAAAATTAGATTTAAATTTAAATGCTAGATTTCAAATATGTAGCAGAAGATTTCATACAAAAGTGCACTGGTAACACATTGACCAAAACCCCACTGTAAAATGAAAAAAGGTAAAATAGTCATTTCAGTCAAACTATGAAACATTCATTCATTTTCCAACCCATTTATTCCCTTTTTTGGGGTCACATGGGTCTGCCGGTGCCTATTTCCAGCGCACATCAGGTGAGAGGGAGGGGTACACCCTGGACAGGTCGCCAGTCCAACGCAGACTATGAAACATGTTATAGATATTAATTAATTCCACACAGATTTATATATTTTAAGTATTTCCTTAATTGTGATGCTGATAAGTGACAACTAATGAAACCCCTCAAAATTGGAATATTGTGAAAATGATCCACATTGAAGACACCTGGAGCCACACAATAATCAGAAGTTAACTCATTACACCTAAAAAGCCCTTTAAATAGTCTCTCAAGTTTACACAAACACTTCTACCCCAAAAGTCAACCACTGACACCTGCACAAGGAGGGCAAGACACAAAATGTCCTTGCAAAAGAGGCTGCTGTTAATAGAACTCTGTTTCCAAGCACAATAAAGAGGTGAAGGGAAGGAAAGGATGTAGTAGACAAAGTGTACAAGCAATAAGGACAACCGCAAGAGGATTGTGAAACAAAACCCTTTCCAAAACATGGGGAAATTCACAGCTGCAATCAGTGCAACACAGATGTAAGGAAGACATGGGTTTCAGCATCTTGCGGCTAAAGTCAGCGTCCAGCCTAAAGTTTTTACAATTAATGATGGTTTGGGGTGCCATATTATCTGCTGGTGTTGGTCCAACACCTCCATCCATCTTGCTGCTGAACAACTGTAGGGAAGTTAATGTGTACCTGCACACAGTGCCAAAGCTCCCTGTACCTGGTTAAAGGACCATGGTATCAAAGGTTCCTGATTGGCCAGCAAACTCACCTGACATCAACCTCAAAGAAAATAGGGTGTGTTTTAAAGTGGAAAATAAACAAAACAATCAGAGAGATTGCATGCTCTGTTTTGCGATTTAAAAATGTCCAGTGGCCTTTATGAACAAAGTGTCAGCTTTATGAACTGAGTACAATAGCCCCATGTTATTAACATGTCAATGAGCTCCACTGGGCATTGGATTTTGCATATGGCTCAATCATGCATTAATTGGTTGAGGAGACAACACTTGTCCTTCTGAAGCAAAAATGAATGGAAAGTAACTCCCTCTTGGTTACTGTGGTGGATTCCTGCACTTGTTAGTGGTGTAAATTGTCTGGTGAGGCCTCGAGGGATATTTGCTGGAAACAGGTGTTTACTTAGCCCAAGACTGCAAATTGGCTTTGAGCAGAGAACATCTGAGTGAGGCGAAAGCAAGAATGCTGCTTTGAGAGAGTGGCAGCAGGTATAGAGAGAGAAAGAGAGCAATATTTGCTCTGACAGGCGAGTCGATTAAGCAAATGTCCTCATCAGACAGGTTTGTGCACATGCCAGTGTTCACATCTGCTCTTCCTCACCAGCACAAAAGTAGAACTAATTCAGATTTGGCCCATGTGTCACTCGAACTGTGATTGCTACTGACTCTAAGTGAGCTGGAGTTATTAGGTGACATGTTAAATGAAGATAATAACCAAAAATGAAAATGATCTTAATTATTCAAGCCAAACAAAAAAGTCAATTAGAGGGAGTTTCCAAAATCAACAGGAAGTTCATTATTTTGCAAAAACCTTTAAAATGGCACTTTGCATGTCTCATACTTTAACGAACTCCTAGAGAATTCATCTGTTCATCTCCAAACTGGTTCAGTATTCTCTCAAGGCATATGGGATGTTAAATTGCGAAGCTTTTTTGACTTCATTTTACGATGCGCGAATGGCAGTCCTCGAAAGTCAAACTTTTTCTGTGAACAGGAAGTGGTTAATAGCTCAGCAATGCAATCTCTGATCAGGTTAAAATTCGTCATGCGTGTTAAGAGTCCATGTCTTAAGGATTTCAAAGAGCGAAATACAGTGTTAGTTATAGCCCCACCTAATGGCAGCATGCAATATAGCATTTTCTGCTGTTTTTTACTGCTATTTCAGACTGTGTTTAAAGGACATGCTTGAAAATTGCCACACTTGTGTTACAGATCAAGACAAACAAAAAAGTCAATTGGAGCGAGTTTCCAAAATCAACAGGAAGTTAAATATTTTGCAAAAAACCCTGAAAATAGCACTTTTGCATGTCTCATTCTTGTTAAATTGCGAAGCTTTTATCACTTTGGTAAGCGATGTACGTACACCAGTCGTCAAAATTTGACGTTTCGCCATAAACTGGAAGTTGTGGTAAGTCAGTACAATGTCCGATCGATCCCAAATTTACCAATTATACTAAAAGTCCCTGGCTGAACACATCTACAACAATAATCATCGGTTATAGCGCCACCAAGTGATCACAGGTGAAACAGCATCTTAAACTGCATTTTAACCAATTTTGACAAAGGTTACCAGAATATTGGCCAAAAAAAGTCCCAAAAAATATTTCAACTTGTGAATATTTAGACTCGTTAGTGCCGCCTTGGGCTCATGACGCTTTGAGATGAGATTTTTTTTTATTTGAGTAGCCTGTATCGTTTGGTAATTTTAACAGATCTCGCTTGAATACGTCTTGAATAACCAAGGATCGGTCGTAGAGCGCATTGTAACGAATTGGCCACCGAGAGGCGATGGCGCCGTAGGTGCTCGAACCCTTGATCGCTGCTTGCAGCTTTAATTCAGGTTGTTTTAGTAAAGCGGAGGACGTAGTGTGAGATCGAGAGACGAATTGTTGCAGTGTCGTTGTGTATCATTCTGTCGTGGTGAAGAAGGAGCTGAGCCGAAAAGCGAAGCTCTCGATTTACCGGTCGATCAATGTCCCTACTCTCACCTATGGTCATTAAATTTTTTTACCATGTCAAATTTACTTTCCCCATTGAAGCATTTTTTATCGTTCCAAGAGGTGTGTTTTTATCAGAACTTTAGATGAATTTCTTAAAATAAGATGTCTTTAATATTCTTAAAGTAAGAACTAAACTAGATAATGATTTGAAAAAATGAGAAAAACCAAGAATTTTGGATTAAATTTAAGCTTTTTCAGCTTTGCTTGGATTTCTGTTTTTCCAATGAACAGGTCGGAGGTGTATTTCTTTGTTCAGCACAGACAATACGGATCGATATGGTGATCTTAAGATAGAATTATAGTCCTTGCTCTAAAAAAACCTGTTTGTTCTCCCAGGTGTATCCAGACCCTGTACATATTCACATACAAAAGCATTTTTTATTAAATCACGATCTGTTAATAGAATAACTTTTCCCAACTCAGTCGTGTAGAACCACGAGCTCTACAGTTGTTGAATCTGATCTGAGTTACTCCTGAAGATAAGCTGATGTGACAGTACGATCACCTGAGCTCACAGATTCGTTTAATCAAGATTTATCAGAGCAATTACACCACAAACGCTCCATCACCCAGCAGATGCATGAGTGCACATGTGCCACCGTGAGCTAAGGATCACTGTTCACTGTTAAAACGGCTGCTGAACTTTGACTTTCAAAATGAATTCATTTGTTTCACCCCAAAACCTCCTATTTGCACGAAGTAGGTTTAAAACTACAGACAAGTATAACAAATTGATTACTTATTTTTCACTGTAAATTAATGTGATTTTACCAGATCACTCCAAAAGTATCCTATGTACATAAAGATTTTCTGATGAAAAGTTACAAATGAATTCTTTCACCAAGGCATTCAGTACGGTGCATGCACAGACCTAACTCATACCCAGACACTTGATGATGTGGAGATTAGGGCTTTGTGGAGGCCATGTTATCACTTTCAGTGCATAATAAGTATCTTCACATGGACCCAGGGCCACAAAAGTGGAAATGTACCATGGTGACCCACAAAATGTGCCCAATACACAAGTTCACTAAATGCGTTTTCTAAAAAAAGCCAGGGTGGAATATTTTAAAAACTCTACACTAAAATATTGTTAAATTTTGGATTCTGAGACCTATTGATACTTTCGATAAGGACGTTTAGATGACCTAATACTTTAAGTTTCCATTTACAGTTCCAAAAGAGTTTTGTGGTCATCTAAACGTCCTCTGGTTAATAAATTAAATATACAATTAAATGTTTCACTTTTATTAACAGATATAAACAGAGACCAAAACACTTGTAATATAAAATAACATTTCTGTTACACTGTTTCAATAGAGGAAAATTCGACTTCATAACAGCACACATGCACACACACACACGCACACTGTTGTGTGAACCTGTCGTGAATATTATTCATGCGTTTGGAGTTTATCTTAAAAAATAAACCAGGTGCGAACCAGAAACGACACAGATCTCGTTCACTAGTGATCTTTTTAAGGTGGACAGGTACTTAAATGCATATAACAATGCTAATTCCTTATTAATATATATATATAACTTTTCACATTTTCACACCTGTGGCAAGTCCTGGAAAACTCCTCCTGAAACTTGTTAATTAAACATCACTTCTAATTCTTCATTATGGTGAAGATAGTCCTTAATGAATTTGGCTGGTTTCTAGTCATTGTCCTCATGCAGAATACGTTCAGGGCCACTCATACACCTCCCTGGTGACACTGCATGATGGATAAGTATCTGCCTGCGTTCCTCAACATTGAGAACGTTAATCCTGATCAAATTTCCATTTCTGAAGGTTCCAAATGTTCATGAAACCTTCACCATGCTTCGCTGTTGCCTGCGTACATTCGTTTTTGTACCACTCCGCAGCCTTTGATTAACTGCCTTTTACTGATTACTTTTTTACAATTTTTCCCCTCCCGATACGATACTTGGGCTCAGGGTATCGGCCGATACCGAGTACCGAGCCGATACCTGGGTGTGTATCTGTATATACAGCTGTAGATACTACTAGCCCTGTATTAATTTATTTTATGCATTTTATAATTTAAAATAAATTATTTTATGCTGTGCTTCAGATATACTCAATGTGGCAATGACAATAATCAATATGGACATAAAAAAAATTATAGACATACCCTATCTTTGAAATGTGGATACAAGAGTGGCAACTGCATACAAGGGCTCTTCCTCGATGGTTGCGAATCGGTGTTTTTATACCAGTGTCCTCCTGGCTCTCCCGAGCAAGTAGCCGTTTTAGAACGTTAAAATGCTGCCTGTGGTATAGGCAGCATTTTCGATACTCGTATCGGAATCGGAACAACTCTATCTAGAGGTACCACTGTACTTACAAGGATGTATTCTAATGTAAATGGTTATTTGTACACAATCAAGCACAGATTATAAAAGCTTCAGATTGCTTAAGATTCCCCTCCCGAGAAGAAGTGAGAACTTAAGAGAATTAAAGACATCTCAACTTTGACAGAGGAACACAGGAAGAAGGAAATGGAAATAGAAATGTATTTTCTCTTCTAGGAAAATAAACTTTGTTCCTAAACCATATTATATAAAAATAATATAAAATATTTGCTTAGTTCTCAATGTATTATTGTTATTTCAAACTCAATATAATAAACCCTAATCATAGCGGAGACAAAACGCATTTTGTTTCTATTTTTCATTTAATGCAGGGTACTTGAAATGAATATGCAGCTTGGACAAGAGCCACCCGTGTAACGCCCTAGTGGTAAATATGGCCATGGTAGAAGATTGAAACTGGTGACGTAGATGCCATTTTCATGACCAGTACAATATTAGTATCACACAATACAATTTAATCTGTGTGCCATCGTTAAACTGGAGGCGAACTGTACAGCAGCCATCTCTTAATTAGGATGGAAAATATAAAGTAGGTTCTATTATATTGCTCTATTTTTCTCTTCAGAAATCATATTAATTCTCACCCTCACGTATTCTTTTGTTCACAATAACAGATACTTGAATTTAAACACAGGGATTTCAACCCCTGCACCAATAGCTATAAATCTGTCACTTTAAAGCTTTAGTAAGGCTCTGAAAACAAAACTTAATTAATCTCTATGGTGTTGAATTTCATATAGCAAACTGAAATGCCTTTGTATCAATAGAAAATAATGTTGGCAAGAAAAAGCCAACTCTTATATATTACTCTTTGGGTCTCATTCATGTAGTGAGGTGAATAAGAAGTGGGTGCATTTATATTGGATCCAACAAATAGATTTCTTGATTGCTTCTTATGTGGTAGTGTGGAGAAGAAGACATTCTGGATAATAGCTATAGATTAAACGATTTGCTAAAAACTAACTTCCCCAGACAGAACTCACAGAAATTCACTCTTTTTTAATATTTTGCATTTTTTTAGATAAAATGGAAAAACAGGCACGTGTACCACACCTGTACCTAACCAAATGAACCACACTGAACTGTTCAATACGAATATGCCTTTTGTTACACCCCTAATATATAGTATATACTATATATTTACATATATATTTACTTTTCAGTTTTCAGTCAACTCCTTTCAGCAAAGTTGTCAATCATATATGTCAATTGCATTGCCCTACTTAGTTTTTTTATGAGAAAATTGAGCCATCATGAGCTACACAAAAATAAAAAAAAAACTAACCACACAAACCTTTAACTCTAAAGTGGTTATTGTCCCGAAATTGGTGCGATTCATAAATGAACTTAATTTCCTTGTATTGGCATCAGTTCAGGCAAATCATCTTGAACATTGTACAATTTTTTTTTATTTTATATTCGGAATCGCTTTGGCAGAATTTCAATGAGCCATTTCAATCTAGATCAACTCCAAGATTACAGTGAGATTAATCAGTAAATAAAAAATCTATGGCCGCCATTAATATATAAAAACACCAGAAACGCTTGTATGTAGATGTTTGAGCTTAATGTCAACAACAAAAACCCACCTGTGATTACCACTTTCAATTTCTTTATTTAAGTCCCTGCTCAAATTCAATTAAATGTTTTTAATTTATGTGAGAAGGCGAGGAACAAATTCGAATTCACAGCCGGAACAAAAAAAAATATAAGAAAACGACGCTACAGTCAAAAGTAAACCCAAAAACTGATGCAACTGCATGAAAATATCTACTAAAGTTTTTGGGGTCTTCCCTTTTATAGAATATTTAACTGAAAAATAAATGACTAATAATAAATGTACTGTTTTTCTGAACACCCACTCAGGGAAGACAACAGCACCCTGAGACGTAATGTGTAAGCCAAATCCTCCAGACACAAGAATAAAAAGTATTGCTATATCATATGTGGTTGCTGTTTTATAAACATTTAAACATTGATTAGCAAATGTTTTAAAAAGGTTGTATTATCTCATCAGCGTGCAGACAAGGATGGCCTGGGATTTGCAAGCCTGAAAATGTCCACCAGTACATCCAGGAGACAAATAATCATCTGTATACACAACTATTCTCTGGGAGACTTCGGGGCCTCAAAGGGTTAAGAAGCTTGGAGTGGACTTTAACATTAGCATAAATGAAGGAGCTTAAATCTCCTATTTTTAATTAAAAGATCTACCCCTGTGTTCTTAAGACCAGAAGATAAAGTGTGTGAATATGAAGAAAAATAATAGAATTTAGATTCTGGTGCAAATGCAAACAGAACCTATGGAAATAGACGAGAGCAAATGCAAATGTATGCACTGCAATATCCGTACTTCAAACACACGCTCTACATTTGGAAGATTTTCATTCATCCCGTGTCTTTTTCCTTTCCTCATAGCACAGGACAGGATGGGAGAAATGCCATTGCATCCACTCATTCTCTGTATTTTTGCATGTAGATGAGTACATTCATTTCAACCAGGATGCAAATCATCACTTTCAAGTTTGCAAGGAATGGAATCTCTCCATAATCAGAGCTTTTAGTGGTGATTTAGTGCTCATCTGTAACAGAAAAGCTCTCAGGACACATTTACACAAGCTCAGATCAGCAGTGCACTCAGTCGAGAGTGGCTGTTGAGACGCAATAACTTTTTTTGCCACTCGTTTTAAAGACACATGATGGTATCAATGTATTCAACAGTCTGTTTGGCTGGGCATGATTGGGATACTCTCTAAGAAGTGAATATATTTGGTTAGCGACAGCAAGTATTTATGCTGTTAACACAAAACTGACCAGAGATCAGGGAGAAAAATAATGCTATTAGCCCTTCAAGGTCTTTGTTTTTTTGTACTACTTTACAATTTGCTCTAATAAATTACCTTCAAAACCTTTTTTAATGGCAATTCTAGAATTTTTTTTTAGTACAACCGCAGCTTATTGTCTTTTGGGGGGATTTATTAATTTTTGTTATCATTTTTTAATATGTTAATTTTTTTTTCAGAATTCCTGTTGTGAATTATTGTGTAACGTAATAAAAAAATATTTGCAAAAAAAAATTAACATATTAAAAAATGATAACAAAAATTAATAAATCCCCCCAAAAGACAATAAGGTTAAAACAATGCACACATTTTATCCAAAAACCAGGTGAACCTCTCCTAAACCTTATACACTGTTACACTTTTTGTTTCATTAAACTTTTTCTGTGCCAGAACTTTGAAAAACACAAGTCATATCACAGGTCTTGTATTTCCAAGGGTTATCCCTTATTTTTACCAATAGAAGGAACCGATTTAGGGTCTTCCAATTAAATTTTAATGACCTTGCAAATGTGTCAAAACTGTATAGTTTGTTTAAAATTAAAAATAAAACAAATATATACTTTATATTTGAAATAAAAATGAACCAATCAGTGGGTCATGTCATTCTTATTCAATTCAAACCTGAGGCTGTGATTGGGACACACACCGGTGCATGCAGAGACCTGTTAGGGTTATGCCAAATTGTGATATTGTGATAAAAACCATATCTGTGATTCTTGCACAGAACTCTTCTATGTACTTTGAACTTTATTCATGTCCCTTTTCAGCCCGAGTAACACACAGAAAACTTACAGAACAATTTCATGCCATTCTGTATGAATTGCGACTGGTGGCCATTGCGCACTACATTACCCATCATTCCTGAACTACAAGTCCCAAAAGAAGCATGGTGAAAGCATGACTGTGGCAGGAACAGGGATAATCTGTGTCTATGTTTAATTTCACAACTGAGAAGGGTTCTTCAGTCTGTTTAAAATGGAACCTAACTGAGCGCAAGGTATTATGGAATATTGGATACTCCCGAATGGAAAGTTTCCAGTTTTTAAATCTCATGTTCAAATCCATGTACAGTGAAAACAACCACCCCAAGGAAGCACTAGACCTTCAGAACGGTAAGTAGATGTTTACCTTCCAAGTGCAGTGAACACAAGGGAGTATAACGGTCACAAGTTCACTTATATTTGAAGGAACCTGTCCTTGCAGGGCTTTAAAAACAAAAATACAGTTTTATACTATATCCTCTGTTCCACTGGGAGCCAGGGAAGCATCTGTTCTTGAGACTATATTTTTATTGTCTGAGCTTCAGAATTTTTTAAATGTGGTTAGATCTGAAGCAGTGGTCCTCTTAAAAGATTTTTGAAAGACATCTTATTTGAGAGATCTGCAATCTTTCTGATCTGCCATGTGTTCGAAATCAAGCAGTAGACAGGTTAATACTTTTGCTCAAGTTATGAGTTATTAAACATAAATATTCTTGAAATGGTATGCAATAAAAATAAAAAGCATTTGCATATATACACATGAAAATGATCTTGTGTATTCTGAGTAGTTTTGAGAGCGTATTTTGATTTCTCAGGTAAGCACATAGACACACAGTAATATTCTGTAATACTCCATTTATAAAAGCACCTTCTTGTTTTTTGCCCATTTCACTCAGTAGCTGGATTTCCATTTATCTATTTTAATGTGCATTTTGCAATACCATAAAAAAACCTAAAAGTAAACACCAAGATGTGCAAACATTTTGAAAATCCACTTAAAAATAAATCCCAGTGCTATGCAATAGCGATGTGTTTGTCTGTCGGAACTGGGGCGCGATAAGACGACATTAATAGACTAACCAACGAACCGATTTTTTTCTAGAACATCTAAAATGTTTTGATCATTCTAAAATGAGCCAAAATCTGTCATCAAAGTGGTATGGGTGTCTCGAATGGCTGCATTCTCAAAGAGCAGTCTCCCACCTCCAAATTAAGATCACATGACTGAGTTTGGTTCTAAGACGCAATGAAGTTATTATATATATGATAAAAGGCCTTCCCCTAACCCAACAATTTCCATTTTTCTTTTGCCAGCATTTTTCAGAAAGTGACAATTTTTTGTTCTCCTTAATTCGTTGAATGGAAATGGTGCTTTATTTGCAAATATTTGTGCAATATTCTAGTTTATGCATACATTTAATTTGCATCTTTGGATGGAAACGTGTGTCAAGTCCTTCCCTACACTCTCTCTCTCTCTCTCTCTCTCTCTCTCTCTCTTGCCACTCCTGCCCTTCACTGCTGGTGTCTTTCCTAATTACCTGCACACCTGTTCCTTATTCAGTTGGTTGACTTCCTTCCCTTCACATTCTCTGAGTTTATTAAGTATTAAGTACTGCCGGATTTTAGCCAGTAAGCCTTTTACTAGTTTATGTTTTTGTGCTGCTACTGTCAGTAGTTTATTTCTTGTTATGCGAATCATACAAATTAGTTTATGTTTCCAGTGCTCAAGCTTTAGTAAGTTTCTTACTTGAAGTCATTTCTGTTATTTTTGTATTAATAATCTATTTTGAGTTATATGCCAGCTCTTGCATATGAGTAATTTACCCCGTATCACCCATCCACATGACATTTTTTTTGTTGATCTAAATGATCAAAATGACATATTTTACCACTTAAATTTAAAAATGATCATTAATCCATAAGAAGTCTCTGCATATACTAAAACGGTGCATTTGACAATCACAGGGCAGTGTTTCCCTTACCATTATATT
>SRMA01027023.1:45134-58460 GCA_007224835.1 Danionella cerebrum
CAGGGGTTGTTTTGAATTAAGTAGAAATGATGCGATGCACATATTGTTTAATATTGATTTCAAATATAATGTGAAGGTTTCAAAAAGTTTCTTAACATTAAAAGTGTAATTACACATCATTTGCAAAGTAATTCAAATTGAAATGTGAGATTGAAATGGGTGCCATCTAGTGATGAAAAGAAAGTATAACCCTCGGTAGTATAATACTTGTGATATGGCTTGTGTTTTTTAAAATTCTGGCACAAAGAAAGCACAATGGCACAAATAGTTAGCTTTTTTTTTACTTTTTTTTGTTACTTTTCACATTGCTTTGACCCTTTCTTTGCTTGTTAAGGAATTAAACATTATCCTTACTATTGAAGTCGTAAAATAATGCTCAAAAAGGCTCTGGACTTCTAAGGGTCAAAATGTACGTGAACAAAGCTATATTCATGAAAACATTCAATTTTACGCTCCACTAACCTTGATGTTGTAGCTAATTTTGCATGAATCAACTTTTATTTAAAGAGCCAAAATGATGTGTTTTTACTTTGACAGTATGTGTCCGGCCCACATTGGGTAAAGCACGAGTGCACTCTTGGCAGGTCACCACTCGCCAGTCCTTCACAGGGCATTCACTCCTAAGGATTTGGATAATTCAATGAACCTTTTTTGTCTTGTGTTGGACCAGAGGAAACCCACGTAAGCACAGCATGAACATGCAAACTCCTCTCTGGAAAATTAGGGATTTTTTTGAAAATTAATTAGCTCTTTAAGCTATTTTTTTATAGCTTAAAGAGCTATAAAATTCATTTTCAATTATTTTTTTCCAAAATATGTGTAAAAAAACATTTGTCATGTCAATTATACATTTGTGCAGCAGTTATATTCAGATTAAGCCTCCATTTACCCCAAATGGATGAGAATATATATTTTTTTGTACAGCAACGCTAAGAATTTGGCACACCCTGTCAAAATTTTTGATGACCTTTTTCATTAAATATGAAAACGCAATTTTATGATGCAGGATGTTAACATTCAGCTGTGATATCAAACATATCAAGAGGCACAACCAATTATTAACATGAATATTTCAGTATGCAAATGAGGTTTACAAAGTGAAAAATAAAATGTATTTATCCATGACAATTTTGTTCATTTACAGAGCACGTGACTTAAACTAGAGCATGCGCGGAAGGTTATTGTATTTTGGTTTTATTTTCCTTAATTTGTGCGCTGGAATGTTTTACTTATGTTTTAATAATCACAGAACTTTGCAGGGAGACATGAATGGATGGGAGCATTTCAAAAGCTCCCCCTAGAGATTTTACTAAAAACCATTTAGCATAGAAATGAGCAAACTCAGAGCAAAACACAGCTTTCATGAAAACCCATTCACTCATGATGTGCTGAAGATGTCAGATCCAAGAAGATTTACAGACGATTCTGCCTTCCATTACCAGAGAAAGAAACACAGATTCAAACGATTGTGTGCAACAAGCATCACATTTGTTTATTTACTTAAAAACACATTTAATGTTGCGCTTCATATTAACAATACCATTCTGAGTCCATCCTGGATCTGATCCTGTTAACAAAGGTGTCAACAAAAGCAGACACACAGAGAAAAATGTCAGAATGCGTTTTCTACTCCAGTCTGTTGAATTCTTTGTTGTCTGTACATAAACCTTGCAATGATCTGGCCCAAACTCCTTTAACTCTTCTTTTACCCTAAAATCCACAAACAAAACTTTTTTCCACTGTGATCAGTTTTCCCCAGCAATTTAAAACCTTTCCTAAAAGGTTAGTGTCAGGTAAATGATGTCATCTAATTTTGTATTTATTCTTGGTATATAATTTTGTAAATAAATAAATTGTAATAAATCTAATGTGTAAGACAATTAAGACTGAAACATAATTATATATGAGGTCAATTTGACACCATAAAAAACTATTTCAAACAATTTGTTTGAATGAGCTAATCAATAAAGGCTGCAAATCAGTCACAGCTAAAGTTTTTCCAGCTGTCCACCAAGACCCCTCACCCCTTTAGGTTTGCAAGGTCATCTTCCAAGGTTATTTATTTTATTTTATTCATTTACTGATAATTTTTTTCTTCTATTTTTATAAATTTTTTTTTTTTTATTATTTTTTATGTAATATAACAAAATGTAATGAAAAGCTGAATGCTTTTTTGAAACTATTTTGATGAGCTGCATCAAGTCTACCCTATCATGCAATTAGGGAGCATTCCATAATCGGACCATGATATTTTTGAAAGGTAATGTGTCTGCTAGTGGTTGAGAGACAACAGGAGGGTCAACACTAGGAGTCTCTTTTTCATCTGAGGCGGATGCCTCATAATCAGGGTTCTCCTGAAGATAATCCTCTGTCTCAGACACATTCTCCTTTGCGTTACTGTGAAAAACCTGTAATGAAATCTCACTGACAGAAAACCTTAGAGGCCATTTTCAATTGAAAGAGCATAAAAAAGAAATAGTATAGAAAGCTCATGTGCAAGTTTTTATAGCTGTGCACCTCCACTGTAAACCCTTCGCACACATATCAAAGTTCCCTTTCAGTCGAGACGCAGACGATGTCGATGTCTCGACTATGGGTGGAGCCATCCTGAAAGTGGGTGGAGACGAATATTTAACGGGCAAATTAATTTGCGAGTGAAGTTGATTAGCAATCAATTGATCAATCAACTGCTCTATAAGAGCAGAGCGTAGCTCTTCTTCCTCGGAGCGAATGGTGGTTGCTTTGTATTTCGACGCTCTTTACAAGCTGAAATATCAAAGGTTGCTTACCTCTGCGCTTGATGTGCTGCTGCTAGCCCAGATAGCTACGCCATCTTATCGCGGCACCTCTGATTCCCAGCTAGAGCCTGTCCAGTGCATTCAGTTTTGTCCTGTAAACGTCCATTTTCACGAAAATGGGCAAAATCTGTATTATTCCTGGCTGCGGTGGTTTTATCTCGTCGAAGGACGGTCACGAGCGATGTGTGGCCTGTTTGGGCTTCAAACACGCCTGCATTGCTCTCGTGCGGCGTGAGTGTTTGCACTGCAACGCTCTGCCGAAGCGCACACTGAAGTATAGGAGGTCCTTCTTCGAGGAAGAGGACGCTGAAGCTTCGGCTTCTGGTGATTCGCTGACTCGGGCTAGCTCCTCCGAAGCTTCAGCTGGCGGCGCTGGGCTAGTGACGCCAGGGAATCCCTCGCGTCATCCCTGTTCCCCAGATGTGCGCCCCGTCTGGTCTGCGGGGGATGCCGCTGTTGCTCCGGCTTCACCGGCTTCCCCGTATGACCCTGTTGACGATCTGCTATCCATCGCAGCATCGGAAGGGGCGCGATCTTCGGTGTCTTCGGAGTCAGAACTGCCACCCTCCGGGGTTGTGGCTGATCCGGAACCCGAAGTGATTGCGATGCTCTCTAAGGCCGCGACAGCCATTGGTTTGGAGGTGCCTTCGCCCTCTGAATCGATTCCGTCGCGGCTGGATGACTGGTACTTTGGCAAGCGCCGGGACTCCGCTCCCCGCCCACCGCCAGTACCTTTCTTCCCGGAGGTGCATGACGAGCTCACGAAATTCTGGCAGGCTCCCCTGTCTGCGAGGGTCCGTAGCTCCTCCCCCTTCGCCACTTTGGCGCAAGCTGAAGCTAGGGGTTACACCGCGATTCCCCGAGTGGAGCAGGCTGTTGCGGTGCACCTGTGCCCTAACAGTGCTGCCGCTTGGAGATCGCGCCCAGGTGTCCCCTCCAAAGCCGGTAAATTTTCGTCAGACCTGATGACGAAGGCTTACTCGGCTGCAGGTCAAGCTGCAGCTGCATTGCATGCTATGGCGACTTTTCAGGTCTACCAGGCCAAAGTCCTCCGTGACATGCACCAGAGTGGTGGCGGCATCGAGTCCTTGCAAGACTTCTAGCGCTTCGTGCAACGAAATCCGCTGCGCAGAGTATTGGTCGCACGATGTCCACACTTGTGCTCCAGGAACGCCATCTTTGGTTGGAAGAGGCGTCTATGCTCACCGAGGACCGTAACAGGTTCCTCGACGCGCCTATTTCCCCAGATGGCCTCTTTGGCGTCGCCGTGGACGACTTTGCGTCGAAGGTCTCCACGATCAGGAAGCAGGCGGAGGGTCTGGGCGAGCTCATGGTCCCGCGCCGTAACAAGCGCGGTTCCAGTACGCTCGGTGTGGAACCCTCTCCGCCTGCCAGACGCCAAAGAGAGTGCCCCCCGCCACGGTCCAAGCCTCCGGCCAAAAGCCCGAGAAGGACCCCTGCACGGCGCCGGGCACTGTCATCCTCAGAGGGTACTCGCAGGCAGACGAGGTCTTCTAGTAAGAAGCGCCCCTGAGGATGACAACTCGGGAAGATGCGAAATCTGTCAGAGTCTGTCCATCGACCCGGCTCCCTCTGGAGGGGGGACACACACTCGCTGCCGACCTTCGGGTTGGCGGCCCCCTATGTGTCAAAGATAGATCTCAAACTCTTTCCGAGTATAAAGGAAACTCCCACCCAACCGTCAGGGACACACCCCCCTCACACTCTGAAGGGGGCCCAGACATGGTTACGAGCTCCATAGGCCCGGTCAGTGGATGCGGCGGCTCCGGCCCCCTACACGCCACGGACCTGTTCCCAGGGCCCTGCCCTGTTGATTCCGCCCCTAAGCCCGCATCCGTGCGGCCCCGCCACGGGACTGATCGGCACGTCTGGCGTCGGATCACTGGCAGCTTGCCTGGGAGCCTGGCGGAAGCTTCCCGGGGTCAGCCAGTGGATCCTCCGGACCATCCGGCTGGGTTATACGATTCAGTTTGTAAAACCCCCCAGGTTTCGAGGCGTTTTAGAGACCCCTGTCCCCCGGTCAGGCGCCTCACTCCTGCGAGAGGAGATCGCTGCCCTTCTTTTGAAGAGAGCAGTCGAGCCGGTCCCTCCAGCCGATGTAGAAAGAGGCTTTTACAGCCGTTACTTTCTCGTCCCCAAAAAGTCAGGCGGGTTGCGACCAATCCTGGATCTGAGATATCTAAACCGGAACCTGGCCCAGTTCCGCTTCAAGATGTTGACGATCCGCAGCCTTCTGCCGTGCGTTCGTCCTGGGGATTGGTTCGCCACCATAGACCTGAAGGACGCATACTTTCACGTGGCGATAGAGCGGCATCACAGACCCTTTCTCAGGTTCTGCTTCGAGGGCCAAGCCTATCAGTACTGCGTCCTGCCCTTCGGCCTGTCCCTCTCCCCGCGCACCTTCACGAAGGTGACCCGGGCTGCTCTCGCCCCGCTACGCCGGGCAGGCATCCGTGTCCTGGACTACCTCGACGACTGGCTCGTGCTAGCTTCGTCCAGGGACCAGTTGATCACACACAGGGACAGAGTGCTTTCGCACCTCGGCCAACTAGGGTTTCAGGTCAACTGGGAGAAGAGTCGCCTGACTCCGGTCCGTGCGACGACTTTTCTCGGTTTGGAGCTGAACTCGGTGAATATGAGGGTGCGCCTTACGGCAGACCGCACCCGGGCCTTGCTGTCCGCTCTCAGAGCTGCGTCTTCACGACGGACGGTCAAACTGAAAGGATTTCAGAGGCTCCTGGGGCATATGGCAGCTGCAGCCCCGGTGATTCCGCTCGGGCTCCTGCATATGCGACCGTTTCAGCTATGGCTTCATTCCCGAGTTCCGAGTTGGGCATGGCGCAGAGGTCAGCTTCAGGTGCCCGTGACACATCGCTGCCTCTACACCCTCAAGGTCTGGGGCTCCGTGAACTTCCTCCGCGCAGGGGTTCCCCTGGGTGGGATCACTCTGCGCAAGGTTGTCACCACGGACGCCTCCATGACAGGTTGGGGCGCCGTGTGCGGTTCCCATCGAGCGTCCGGCTCCTGGAACCGGCGTCTCGCTCGATGGCACATAAACCGTCTCGAGCTAGTTGCAGTCATACTGGCACTACGGCGTTTCCGCCCTCTACTGCTTCAGTCACACGTGCTTGTCAGGACGGACAGCACGGCAGTTGTAGCTTACATCAACTCCCAAGGAGGTGTTCGCTCCTGCCATCTGCACTACCTCGCCCAACGACTGCTCCTGTGGAGTCAGAGCAGACTCTTGTCGCTCAGAGCCGTTCACATCCCCGGCGCTTCGAACAAGATCGTGGATGCGCTGTCGAGGTTCAAGCCGACCGCAGGGGAATGGCGACTCCACCCCCTGGCTGTCCAGCATATATGGAGTGTGTTCGGGGAGGCCCACGTAGATCTGTTTGCCTCCCAGGAGAACACCCACTGCCAGCTCTTCTACTCCCTATCCCTGGCTCCTCTCGGGATAGACGCACTGGCACACAGCTGGCCCAGGAAGAAACGCCTGTACGCGTTTCCCCCAGTGAGCCTTCTAGCACAGGTTCTGTGCAAGGTCAGGGAGGACGAGCTCGAGCTGCTTCTTGTTGCGCCCATGTGGCCCAACACAGCATGGTTCCCCGAACTCTCGTCGCTCGTGACAGTCCCTCCCTGGCCGATCCCCCTGAGACCCGATCTTCTCACTCTGGGGGGGGGGGGGATTCAGGCACCCGAGACCGGACTTATGGGCCCTACACGTATGGCATATCCGGCCTCGGTGGACCCCCAGCCTCTACCGCCCGCTGGTATTGAGGACCTTAGAGCATGCGTTAGCCCCCTCCACGAGGTTATGCTACGCAGGCAAGTGGGGTCGGTTCGTCGAGTGGTGCTCTTCCCAACGGGAAGATGCTAGGACATGTCCCATCAGAGTCGTGTTGACCTTTCTCCAGGAAGGGTTCGATCGGGGGCTGTCCCCTTCGTCCCTGAAGGTCTACGCAGCTGCGATTTCCTTCTTCCACCTCCGGGTCGAAGGGAAATCAGTTGGCAGCCACGATCTGACGTTGAGATTTCTCCAAGGGGCCAGACGGCTACGTCCCTCCAGGCCCCCCTCTGTACCCTCTTGGGACCTCTCCATCGCCCTTAGAGGCTGAGGATGTCCCGTTTGAGCCTCTTGCCCTCGCAGACCTGCACGCCCTCTCCATCAAGACGGCGCTTTTGCTGGCTCTGGCATCGCTCAAGAGGGTTGGAGATCTCCAAGCACTGTCCGCCGACGAAACCTGCCTGGAATTCGGCCCTGAGGATTCTCTGGTGCAAATCAGACCCAGGCCCAGGTTCATCCCCAAGGTCCCGTGACACTGCAGGCCCTGTCCCGGGAGGAGGCAGACCCAGCCCAGGGTACTCTCTGTCCAGTGCGCGCCCTTCGGCTCTACCTGGACAGAACCCGGGAGTTTCGTAACTCCCAGCAGCTCCTCATATGCTACCACGGCCAGCGCAAGGGGTACGCTGTGTCGAAGCAGCGGATAGCGCATTGGATTGTGGAGGCTATCCAGCTGGCTTACCAGGCGAGTGGTGTACCCTGCCCTCTAACGAAGCTGAGGGCCCATTCCACCCGCGGCATCGCCGCCTCGTGGGCACTGGCCAAGGGGGTCTCACTCGCCGACATATGTCGAGCTGCGGGCTGGTCGACACCCCAAACCTTCATCAGGCATTACTGCCTTGACTTAGGCGCTGTGCCTTCTGCGGTCCTGAGTGGTGGCAGTGACCCGCTGGCACAGTAGGGGGTAATACCCATGGATGCACATCCCCATGGGTCTGTCGAACATCCGCTCCCTCATCACCAATTCCAATACCGATGAGGGCTCTGATCCGGGGCCTAAGCACCACTAGGACCCCCGCATCAAGGATGTGCTGCGCCTGCAGGTTCCTAGTCCTACGGGAAGGAACCTTTTTTCACGTCTCCCGTATGGTGGATCGGTGAACTCTATCCTCCCACCCACTCTGCATCTGACTGACGCGGAGCAGTCAGCTCTGCTAGGTTCTGTAGTAAGGTTTTGCCGCTGGGCCTGATCCCTACAGAACTCGGGCCGGACTTGCGGACCCCCCCTATCTGGGTGGCCCAATCCGTGTACTCTATACAAAGCCCCTTTTCAGGTGAGTTGTATTACCCCGTTTCCGTTCCGTCCCCTACCTGGGCGGGGAACGATGGCTTTTCGATTCCGCCCCCTTTTATAGCCGGCGGAACGCTTTATCGCTTGCTGGATGCCCTCTTCAGGTCCCGATGCAAGCCTCCGCGTGCCCCTGTTCCACATCAGGGGCACACTCCTTCTGGTTGCCCTGCTTTTGAGCTCCTCAGCAGATTGCAACGACCCCGCAATAGACTAATGTCCGGGCTAAGGGGCAGAAGGAGTTCCCGACCAGTTGCCTGACTAATACCTAACCTTCACAGCTTAGAGTGGACCTGGTTGGATGGGCTTGGTCATGGCCCTTTCGAGGGAGTTCCTTTAGTCGAGACATCGACATCGTCTGCGTCTCGACTGAAAGGTAACGTCTAGGTTACATACGTAACCCGCGTTCCCTGAAGGAGGGAACGCAGACGTCCCTTGGCCATGTACTTCAAGTCGCTGATCTGAGGTGCCGTAGAGGTAAGTGGGTTCGGCTCCTCGGAAGAAAGCAGAATGAGTGTAGAGCTACGCTCTGCTCTTATAGAGCAGTTGATTGATCAATTGATTGCTAATCAACTTCACTCGCAAATTAATTTGCCCGTTAAATATTCGGCTCCACCCACTTTCAGGATGGCGTTCTCACATGAATTAGAATTCCCCCTCCCCCTATGTCGTGTCGACTGTCAGTGGTTCTCGCAGTACTAAAGACATTGCTAGCATCACCCTAATGAAAACCGATGTGACAAAATGTGTACAAGCCATTGAAAAAAAACATCTTTTCATAATATCATCATCAATTATCAAAAAAATTCACCAATCTTATTTAAATAAGCTTGAGCACATAACTATTTATCTAGTTAAGACAACTACCATCCTGTCAATCACATTATTCAGACCAAATATCATTACTGGAGAGGGACCATGGCATAAACGGGATAATCCATGGCCAGTCATGGTTTTGGGTGGCTGACTTGTTGATCGTGTTTAACATAAGCAAATTATAAATGTAATGTAAATAAAAAAGTTTTATTTTTTATAATCTCTAATGTTCACCCTTGATGTTGGTGAGGATCCACTTCAGGGTTTCATCAATTGGAATGATTTTTGGTGACAAATCCTATTTTTAAAAATAATTTAGGAAAATGCTTTCAAAAATGAAAAAAATGCTATTTATTACCCGTTCATACCCCTCCATTTAACTTTATATACCAGACAGAAACTGGAATTTTTTGCCATTTTTTTGGGTGTTATGGCACTGCCATCAAAAAAGGTTGTTATAATGGAAATTAATGGGGCTCGAACAAAAAATGAGGGAGAAAATCCACCAATCCCAATGCTGTTACTAAAGTTTGACATGTCTAACACTGTAATTAAAGGTAAAACCAATCATTTTTCATATTGAAAATAAGTCAGATTTTCAAGATTTTTCACCATGTCAGATCTTGGCAACTAAAAGGCAAAAATCCTAGATTAAAAAAATTGTAGTAGTTTGGATTAGAGCTGAAGTAGATAAGGGGATTTATGCAAAAAATGAAAAAAAAAAAGAATTTTTACAGCAGTTTCATTTAGTGATTGTTAACAGGCAGAAATAACACGAAAGGGTAGGGAATTTGAACATCCCACTCCCACTCAACCTTTCTAAACATGTTCATTTTTAGAGAATTAATTACGCAATTAATACCCTGTAGAAATTTACACTAGCCATAAATAAAGCCCCTAAATTATGCTATTTTTCTTGTGCGGAGCCTCTGCAGCCTTTTATGTGCAAGGGTTGAGTAAATAAGTGTAACGCCACGCCAGCAGAGGGCTCCCTCTCCAGAGTTCTAACCCTTGCTGCATCACGTCCTGTTGGGAGGGTATTTAAGTCAAACCCTCCCCTACCTACAGTGCGAAGTATTGCCAACCTGTGTTGCATGCCAAGCGTTAGAACTCCGGAGAGGGAGCCCTCTGCTGGCGTGGCGTTACAATAAGGGTTGCACTGTTCAGTTATACACCAAACAACTTATCGGTACATTGGACCCACTTGACAACAACAGAATTAACTAAAACTAAATTTCCTAATACAGGGGTACCCCGAGATACAGTGATACCCGGAGAAAAAAATAGAAAACCAGAAAAAAATCAAGTAACTGTTCTTCAATCCTTAAATCTACACATTTTTAATGTAATAAATGATAATAAAACACAAGCAAAATACATAATATGTATACAAATGTGAAACCTTACCTTGAGAGTGAAGCGATGCGTGGGAGGAGGAGGAACGGATGGCGGAAGACATTACCGCACCACGTATGAAAGTTTTCAAGATATTTTACGAATTACTGACACCAGCACGGTTTCAAGCACAAGTGTAGTCAATAGAGCAGAACAGTTGGTGTTTTTCGTATCTTGGGATTTTTTTTTGTATCTCGAAGCAAAATATTTCCCGCAAGATCTTTCATATCTCGAACATTTTGTAACTCGAAGCACCACTGTATTCTAAAGAACCAGGTAAACTTGTCTGTATCCCCTTCATAGTTGAGTTTCTGAGATAAAAAGACAGATTGTCATAATTACAAAAGCTGACAGACTGACTCACAGGGTTGTTTGTAACAGATCAAGCAAACACACATCGCATTCGTGGATGTCTGTGTGGGTGTGTTACTGTGAGCTCGGTTATTCAGTACGTGTTTGAGGAATAAAGTGAGAGGTGTAAATTAACTGAGAAAATAACAAAAAGAATTGCTAATCGCATTTTTTGAAGAGTTGAGTTGCTCATAATGCAGTTTGACGGGTTTAGTTTGGTCAAATGTACGTTCCTAAGCCATCCTGCTCCAAAGGATCAACAACTATCTCCTTCAAAATGATAACATTAAAAAAGAAAACAAAGTTGACCTTGATAATGTCTTCGGAGGCAGAATGTTTGTGATGTTTTAGTCACTGCAGTAAATAAATATACAATACAGTGGAGTGCTGTCCCCACCCTCCCTTCAGACTAATTACACTGTCCAAAATAAACATTTACACCTGGATGTCAGAGTCGAGAACGAGACACCTGATGAAATCTGTGTCGCATTCAGCAATCTGTGCCTCGTCGTCTCTGCTTCACCACACTCCAAATGCCTGGTGGGTTGACACACTTGGGGGCTCGTTGAAATAATATGATTTTTATTTATTTATTTATTTTTTGCCAACGACCGGCCCATAGAGCAGAGACAGCAGCCCATTGTTTCATTTGCATACTGAAACTGGACTGGCCTAATCATTTCTTAACAGGCTCCACCCCTTTCCCTCCCTTCTCTGTTTCTTGTGTGCGATGCAGTCAGTGGCCAGAAAACAGTGGATTTAGAATGCGGAGTTGTTGTGGGCCAACAAAAAATAGTTGTAGGTTGATGCCTCAACATGTGTACCGGCAAACATAGCACATGGAGGAGGTGACTAGCGGCACCCAGGCCGAGGAGCAGGTGTGTGAAGTCAAGGAGGAAACAGAGTGAGCAGGAGAGTGTAATTGAAACCATGGTAGCTACATGATTTAAAAGGGAGGGAGTGTTAATTAGGGCGGCTGCAAGAGGATAGCGTGTGTGGAGGACAGATGATGTTTTACCTAAATTAATATATTATAATAAGACAAAATAATCATTGTCGCTGTTATAAAGTCTGTCAGATTGTCACCTACTGCAGTAGACAGCTAAAGTCAAAGAACACATCATTAGCTACTTTGCATTGTTTTTGTTGCTAGGTTAACCCAAGCCCCTGGTCGTGTCGACTCGTGGGGGGTGGGCTGGCCCATCGTGGAGCTGCTGACTTAATAGTTGCCCAAAATATGACAATTTGCCTTATGCAAAAAGGCACAAGGTCTTTCCAGACTGTTCACAGAGCTCTGTGTCCAAGCAAGGAAACAGAGGACAAGAACAGAAAACATAAACATTTGTTTATTGCAGAAAACAACAAAATGTACAACCAGTAGGAATAAAACAAACCCTGGAGAGGATTGTGAAACAAAACCCATTGAAATATGCTGAGGAGATTACCAAAGAGTGGACTGCAACTCCAGTCATAGCTTCAAGAACCGCTGTCGAATTCCTTGTGTCAAGCCACTATTTTTACATTTCCTTTGAAAATCAAGGTCTCAGAGTGGAGAGGCACAAAGGTCCAGTGTAAAGTTTCCACAGGTTTTTGGTGGCATGTCATCCTCTGGTGTTGGTCCACTGAGTTTTCAGAGGTCCGAGATCAACATAGCTGTCTAACAGAAAATCTTACAGCACTTCAGGTCTCCTGATGCTGACTAACTTTATCACATTGTCACTTGGCCTTGTTGCCAGGGCAGAAGGCCCTGAAAAATCCATCTGGACAAAATTATTATAGGTGTATATGAGTGTCTCACTGGTTTCTGTCAGTTCTGAGTTGAAGGCACTGCTGGAGATCTTCCGATTTCAAATGGCAGTTAGGTTGATGTCTCTTTCATCTGCTGCTCACATTTTCTGGACCACTTGATCAATAATTCTGTGTTTCTGCGTCTTCAAAAAAGCATATACAGCACATCTTGAAGCATCAATCTAATTTGAAATCTTTGTGAGACCTTGTTGATGCAGTATAACTACCTTCTGTCTTGTTGCGTAGCTCAATCTCTCAAACTCTCCTTCAACCCCACTTTGGAAGTAGAGTTTGGCTATTCCTGAACAGGCTGTTGACTGAACAGAACACATTTGGGGATGTGTTTGAGTGAGAATTATGGACTTCTCCGGAAACAGTATCACACTTTTGGAAGAATGGTCACAAAAACACTCTGCAGAAAGCTTCCAGAAGACGTCAGTGGGTAGACATGTTATTCATGTAAATTCAACCAAGACAATCAGAACCATGGAGAGCTCTCTTGGTTGCAATGTGTTTTAAGCAGATTGACATTTACTCTCATGGCTCATTTAAACTAAGGGATAGAGGAACGGCTGAAAACATTCCCCTATGAATTCTTACACCTCTCTGATGATGTATTAATCAACCAAATGGTTCTGAAGATTCAGCAAATGTACATTTTCTGCTCACCAGTGTAAAAAAGGCTGTGTAAAATGTAAATAACTCTCAAAGTGTTGGATTGACAATACACACTGTTATAAAGTACACTATGCCCGTGTAGAAATGGGTGCTCCCCATTTACACCTAAAAGAACTCAAAAATGATGACATAACTTCTAGGAGAGACGATGACTATGGAGAACTGTAACATCCCATGCCCTCTGTGTTATTTTTAGCACTCTGAAGTGGAAATTTGGTGCTCTAGATAGATTGGGACCATATATGATCTTAGCGGTGTTAAAAATAGTGTTGAACTGACACTGAAAAATTACTACACAGTAAATTGAGCAAACATAACCAAAGAATTCTTAATTATGAAAAAAAAAA
>SRMA01027023.1:60715-145319 GCA_007224835.1 Danionella cerebrum
TTTTTTATTGGCTGATCTGCTTGGATTGAGCCAGAGATATCTTAAGAGAGGAGAGAGGCAGAAACGGTGAATATTAGATGGTTTTTCAGCTAAATAAAGTAAATGAATAACTTAAATTATTTGTTAATAATTTTAACTTAAATTATTCTTATTTACTAGTTGTGTTCAGTGGTGACCCAGATGTGAGCGTCGGATGAGTCCTCCATATAACGCACTTTTACATATGTTTAATAAACAATTCAATCATAAATGAAATAATGTTTTGTTTTATTTGGTCACTAAAGACATTTAAGCAAAATTACAAAAAGAACACAGTAATAATATAATAAAAGTACAAACCGTTGTCAAAAATGCAACCGTGTCATGACAACAGTGTTGTTGCACATTGCACCATAAATATACTTAGCAGGTAAGGGCCCTTGAATCTGTAATTATTCGAGGCATATCAACACTTTCTAGTTGCTTATTAAGCTCAGCCTTGAATGTTTTCAAGCCCGACAAATATCCTGTTCACCACAGTTGCATCAAAGAATGGAGACTGTTACATTGAATACAAACTGACTTTATTGATGTTACAAATTTGTGTGTTTTTAGCTCTGTCTTTACACCTTTAATGAAAAAAATAAATAGTATAAGTCGAAAATTGTGGACAAAAGAATCTGACACATGGTTTCAGGATTATGGGAGGATACTGGAGTACCCAGAGGAAACTCAGGCTCACTGGGGAGATACATGAACTCCAGTCAAATAGAGATACTTCTGAGAGATGGGACTCAGACAGAAAATATTGATCCATAAAGGAAGGAATGGCTAGAAGGCTAAAGAGCATATGTGACGTGTTAAGTTCTGAAGATCCTTCTGGGAACATGTTCCAAATATTACCAAATTCCACAGTCAGTGCAGCAGGGTATCTCCATCATTATAGAGTTTCATATAAATAAGAAAAGAAGCAGGCCTTAACCCCAAGAATTCCCTGATTGTTTTGAGCGTTTTTACTTGCTCCAATAAATTTAATTATTCACCTATTTATGTAAATGCTTGATTCCATCTTTTTAGCACAGCCCCAGTTTCTTTCTTTCTTTCTTTCTTTCTTTCTTTCTTTCTTTCTTTCTTTCTTTCTTTCTTTCTTTTTTTTTTACAAATATTTATACATTACACAATAATTCCACAGCAAACCTGGAATTCAGAGTACTATATTCTGTAATTATTGTTATTTTACAGCAAAATAAAAAAAAAATGTTTTAGAACAAAACTCAAAAGTATTGAGTCAAAATAAAACTTTACATTCTTAATATTTTATAAAATCTCTCTCTCTCTCTCTCTCTCTCTCTCTCTCTCTCTCTCTCTCTCTCTCTCTCTCTCTCTCTCTCTAGCTCCTCCCTCTTTCTCTGCCAGCACCATCATCTTCTCCCTCCTCTTCAATCCAGTAAAGTGATGCTCGCGCCACCTCCTCGTTCCTCCATCCCTCCATCTCTCCATCTTTTGGATATTATATCATCTTGTATTTCTCCGCGTCACCCGGACTGAATCAGATGCTACTATCTTTATCAGTACAGCCAGGGACTGATGACCAGAACCGGAAAGAAAAGCAGATCCAGCATGAGCTCCATGCGCACCGGATCCTCCGCCGAACTTTAGCCGCGTTGAGAGTCACATTCCCGGGTGCAGCAGTTTCAGGTGAGCCGCTGGTTTGAGAGGTGGATGCTTTGAGGAAATGTGGAATTTAAACGCATGAGATTCATACATTGGAGTTGCAGATGCTTAACATTGTGCGCGCGTGTGTTGTGTTCGTGTCTGCTGAGTCAACTCGCAGCCTGATGCCCATTACAGTACCCAGCAGAAATGAACTATCATCACTATTCGAGTGACACCAAACGACTCGTTCAGAAATGCCTCACCTCAGCTTTTCCCCTGCAAAGAAAAATGCATTTTCATTCCGTTTCCTGCTGTATCTGCAAAGTCAATATGACTGCGGTGAAAAGAAAAAGATGCATTGTTTCTTCTATGAGACCTGCATGGTGGTGAGCACACAGCAAATGAGATAGAAAAAGAGTGATTTTAAGCATGCATGATAAATGAAAGCTCAAATGTGAAGAAAAGCTGGTGCAAAGGGGCAGATGTGTTGAGGGCACTGGTGTTGGTTTGTGTCTGTGCTTCTGAGGCTTTGCAGTTGGGGGAGCTCTCGCTCTTTTTGCACTTGATGTCAAATTTGACTTTGAAGCTTTTGGTAATTGAGCGATTATGATGGACACAACAGCACAGGCTCCTACTAGGTCCTTTTTTTCCGGGATGCATCCCATTACTGGTGCAGTGAATCAAACCTGGTCGATATGCACTTTTCATCTGCTTGTATTATGCAAAATTATAATGTCGCTCAATTTTTAATGATTACTCTCAGCAAGCTGAAGGCTCTTAGCTGCTCTTTGAGGCCCAATTTGGACTGTGGCATTTTCCATGTAAGAATTATATAATTAATTGCTTTTTTTAAGGGTGCAAAGCAAAACAGAAAAAGAAAAGGCACCGATGCTGAAGTAAAATTGGTGCTCTTTGAATAACTACTTAGCATTAGAATGCAACAATAACATAGTTCTTTGAAATTAACTTCTTCAGGAAGTTTTGACATTGTGCTTCGTTTGAAACAAAGGAAATTGCAAACCACTATGTTTTCAATAGAGATTTAACCAACATTCATCTGCGACATTAAACAACGTGTTTTATTGTAATTGTTTAGGGTGCATTCATTGCAAACATTCATGGTCATCACATTTTTTTGTGAATAAATGCCCATACATTGGGTATTTATTCTGTATACATGTTTGATTTTTTTTTTTATATAAAGTATACATGTCAAATTGAAAACTCAGTTATTGAATACTACTGCTACATCCAATATTTAAACATGAGAACTTACTTTTTTATGTTTTATAAAAAAAATTAAGTGTTGAGAAAAAATAAAAATGAATAAATCCTCCAAAAAGGTCAAAATATTGTGAAAATTGTTGAAAACCTCGCCTAAAAGGCATGTGCTGAAACTGAAAAAAGGGCACCCCCCCACCCTCCTTAAAATCCCCCACCTCCAAATAAATAACGCACAATAGTATTATTATATTTATTATTTTAAATAACTTTACACAGGTAATATTTACATATAGTCAAATAACAAATATTTACAAATAACAGATTTTTTGACAGTTCTTGCTTTCCCTGGGATTTGAACCCACGACCTTTGCGTTGTTAGTGCAATGCTCTACCAACTGAGCTACAGGAAAGCTGTGCACATCATGCAATTTAAATGCATCAGCACATCGATAGATAGTCATAAACTCTAAAAAGAAATTTCTTGTGATGTATTTTACCTAGCTGATACGGATTACTGATTGACCGGCGAATGTGAGCTATTTGTCTTCCATTAAAATGATGATGTAACAATGGTGACACACCAGCGTGGTGATGCATTGTATCAACATGCTTTATAGACATAAAGTTTATTTCATAAAGACAACGCTGCACTTATTCAAACAACAAGATATTTTACCGTCAGACCATTCATCCTAAAACGCACCTCGAAGCACTCAGGGGAGGCGGAGTAATGAAGTTTGACTGACAGTTTGAGCGGTTATTAGAGAAGCGCTTTTTAATGATTTTAACTGGTTAAATATTTGTTAAAAAGACAGACAGATGTAAAGGGTTAGAAATCGCATTCATTCATTCATATACATAAAAAACTCCCCCCATAAAAAGGATACGTCTAAGCTTAACTACAAAAAGCTTAGACGTATCAGTAATGTCAGTCAAACTTCATTACTTCATTACATGCCTGCCTAAACCTTAAACACTGTTCCAAGCACTTTTTGTTTCATTGTGCTTTGTTTGTGCTAGAACTTTGAAAAACACAAGCCATATCACAGGTTTTGTATCATTCCTTCTTTTCAACATTAGATGGCACTGATTTGGGGTCTGTAAAATGAAAGGCGATCGCGCATTTCCTCACATTTTAATTTGTACCTTGCAAATAAAATAATTACCCTTAATAATGTTCCTTTAAAACCAAAAATATGAAATCTACATATTACTTTTGAAATCAAAATACATGGGTCAACTTCATTCCTACTTAATCAAAACAACTGCTGTGATTGGCACACAAACCGGGGCATGCTGAGTCTTCTCTTCTAAATTGTTACTTGGAAAATTATGATGTGATATTGTGACATGGAAAGCACACTAGGTCACATTTATATATTTTTGACAGTCTCATCTGAACAATTGATGTTGACTGCGTTTGATGCTAAAATATTCACATTCATCTGTGCTCTAATTTATGCGTGCAACATTGTATTGTGACTAGGTTGCCAGCTGTGTAGCACCCTAACACAAGGCACACCTCTGAAGTGAGGGATTGTTCAGGGGGATTGTTCTGGTACACAGATTGACTGGTAGTGTACGCTGAAAAGATATTTTTTAGCATTTATTTGTTCAAATTAAGCTTTTATTGTTCACAGTACAGTGATTTAAAGTGATTAATTATGCAAATTTGACCAGCCATGTGTTGTTTGCTAATTACAACTAAGAACTGGTGACTTTTCACAATAGCAAAATATCGGTGACCCAACACACAGGCACATATGTGTGAGTGTGTGTTTCAGTTCTATCTCAAGAATGTGATTCACAAACAACTACGTAAGTCACCCGAAAAAAGAAACAAATAAATCAATAACCAATCAAAAACAGGGCAAACAAGAGCAACAAAACTAAACAGTTCTAAATGGGCCAATACATATTCCAAAATAACCTGAAGCTAACTATAGATTAAAAATACAACCAAGGAATCAATAAAACAACCATCAAAGCAACCAGTGTCTAATACTCCGATAACAGAACCAAAAAAATCATAGTCTGATCTTTTATTGTTTACTGAACTTAGCAAGTAGTTTCTTTTCAATTATTTACATTTTCAAAGAAAGAAATTTGATTTTTGAAATGTTAAGCTTACTCCTAGATCAATAAGACACAGCAGAAAACACATGAGGAGATTTCTGGGTAATTTCATTGATTATCTGCATAAATTACCAAATTCAATAATGAAGCTTTGCTTTATCAATTGGGGTTAGTAATCAATAGCTGCATTTCCATCCAACTTTTTTCATCTTAAAATTTTTTTTTAAATATGCGCACAACTGAGTAGGTTAAACTTTTTATCAGATAAGAAAAAATGTGCAAAACTACGATGTGAACACATGCCAAGGCAATGGGTTTTTCTGTTGGAACTGGGGTGCGATGTGGCACAACATCTGAAATGTTGTTTTGGTCGTTTTAAAATCCCTAAAGTCAGTCATCAAAGTGGTTCAGGATCATCACTTCCCAGAAGTGTCTTGACCGGCTGCGTTTCCAAAAAGCAGTCTCCTGACTCCAGAAACAAGATCACATGACTGCGAATATTTCGTTTCTCAATCAAGTAAGTTATTATATACAAAAAGGCCTTCTCCTAACGCAACAACTTCTATTTTTCTTTTGATATTTGGTGCCAGTTTATCAGGAAGTGATGATTTGGTTCTTTTGGACTCGTTGAATGGAAACTGTGGTTTTCTGTTTGCAGAGCACATACTGTAGCAGCACGAAACTCAGATGATTAAAAAACTGAGAAAACTAAACATTTCAAGGGAGATTAATGGAACAGGTTTTTCTTTGTGGAGGCCAACTCAACTATTAGGTTGCGATATAAAAATTAATCCAGTTTTGCTCCTGTTCACTTTAATTGGTTCAGATATTTTGATATCACATGCTTTAAAACATGGTAAAGTTGGTTTGCTTACAAACTCAAAATATATTACAGTTAGTGGTAGCTTTGAATTGATTCTTACCATCCGGATACTTGTGAGCCACTTGTGAATGCCACCCTCAATGCCCATTTTGACTACATTTGGCACCTATGGCTCAAACCCAGAGGCAGTAAAAGGAACTGGCATATATTGAAATGATTTCTGTTTCTCTTGCACCATTAGTCCAAAAGCGTTGTGTGTTTTTGCTCAGCTGACACTTACATATGTTTTTATAATAATAATATAAGATTATTTTTAAGTAAGTATAAAGTGAGTATAAAGCTGATAAAATGCATGTAGTCCAAGGAAAACTCTTGGTAGCGAACTGTCAACATCTTATCGGCACAATAATCCCTGACAAAATGGCTGGCTGAAATTGATGGTAGAACCACACTGCTCAGTAGAGGTGTAACAATACTAGAGATGTTCCGATACCCTTTTTCCCCTCCCGATACCGATCCCGATACTTGGGCTCAGGGTATCGGCCGATACCGAGTACCAATCCGATAACTGGGTGTATATACAGCTGTAGATACTACTAGCCCTGTATTAATTGACATTTTATGCATTTTATAATTTAAAATAAATTATTTTATGATGTGCTTCAGATATAATCAATAGGGCAATGACAATAATCAATATGGACATGAAAAAAATATTAATAGACATACCTATCTTTGAAACGTGTATACAAGAGAGTGGCAACTGCATACAAGGGCTCTTCCTCGATGGTTGCGAATCATTTCTTGACGGCCTCAAGAGAGTGTTTTTCATTGTTTTTATACCAGTGTCCTCCTGGCTCTCACGAGCAAGTAGCCGTTTTAGAACTGTAACTGAGGGGATCACTTCCGCTACAGACGAGGTGGAGGAGCTAATCTGTTTTCATGGCTTTTTTCATGTTGCTTGCGTTGTTGCGCAAAATAACATGAACACAGGATTCAGAAATATTCCACTTCACAAGCATACCCTCGATTGATTCAGCTATGGACGCGTGCGAGCCGTGAAACTCGTTAGTCTGCAGCACTGCACTTTGAAGAGTAAAAGGTGACGGCGTCACTGTGTACAGCTCCAGATGTGAGTAGTGAAGCTGATAGTTCGCACGTCTTTTAGTTTACATGAAATGTGTTCACGCACTGTCTCATATAATTTAGGGAGCGCTGTTTCGGAGATATATTTGCGACCAGGCAAACTGTACCGGGGCTCCAAATTAAGCGGCGAAAGCCCATGTTTTCGACCACTGACAGTGGCTGGTCATCCAGTACAATAAACTCGATAATCCTGTCGGTTATCTTTATTGCTCGTTTGCTGTCTTGTGTAAACTTTTTTCTTTGTTTGAATGAAGCTTCAAATGTTTGTTGCGTCTGGCGCGGCTTGTCCTTCTCCTTGGTTGCTTGTGGCAACACGACACAACTTCCTGTGTTTACATTCTGGGCAGCGCCAGCGAAGAAGAATTGATTTCCGCTTTGCAGCGATAAGCAAAGCTAGCAGGCATAACTAGGTTATGTTTATGAAATTGGTATCGGTACGTGGACTCAAATACTCGCCGATACCGATGCCAGATTTTTTTGTGGTATCGGCAGCATTTTCGATACTGGTATCGGAATCGGAACAACTCTAAACAATACATAGTTCTTGCATATTGTGTGATAGACAAGTGATGTGTATCATATTGTGTCGACATAAAACAATTACAGTAAAATAGGTTTGTAAAGCTTATCATTGAAAAATAAAACCATACTTAGCTGTAAAGCCAAGATCGGCATGGTTTAGTTTGATATGCAATTGATTGTCTTGTTTGTGCCAGCCTCTATGGGCATAAATAAAGTCAATTCACTCAGAAGATGAAACATTAAAGCAGAAGATGTCCAAGTACGTTCCCGTAACTTATAATAAAATGTTCTCTGCTATTTCTCATGCTTTTTAACACAGTGAAGCTTCCATGACACATATTGTGACATTTATGTATCGTGTGTGCCTAAACATGTTGTCATTCTTCTGCTCAATGCTGATTTTTTTACTTCTAATCAAGAAGTCACAAATTTAATTGAGATACATTTTAAGGCTTAATAAATTGTGTGGAAATAGCAAACCAAATGTATGTATACCATGCATTACACCAGGGATGGGAATTGAATGCAGGTTGCATGTCTAGCTCACCGCCCACTATACCACAGGAACTGAACATGCTTTAATTATTTGTTTCAGAAAGTTTGTAGTGGGTGGCGATAGAAACATGAAGACACAGGCACTGTGCAAAGCAGGTGCATTTTTTTTCCCAAATATGGTGCCAATAAACAGCTGCTCCTTTGGCTCCTGGTAGCTCCGCCCTCTCCAGTACACTGAATGTGGCTCTCGCGCTTTAATGTGCGTAGCTTGATGACACGAGGCGATAATTAACATAAGTCCTCGTATCATCTACCTTTATTGGCGTCAAAAGGTTGCCCCTTGATTTAACTACAGTACAAATAAAAAAAAAAACATTACCACTAACTAATTTTTTTTAATGATTGACAACAAACAACTGTGCAGAGAGGGGTCTCACTGCAGGCTTTCATCTGACATCAGGTTAAGTCATGACATAGATGCTACGCCCATGTCGGATCACGTCACATGACCAAACCCTGCCTGCTCAAGTGTGTTTTAATAAGCCATCCTTACCCTAACCCTTACTCCAATGCTAACTCTTAAAACAACTAGAGTTACTTCTACAAATATGTTTTATAACCATTGACTGTTTCTAATGGAACTGCCAGAGAGAGTGTACCGTCTGACCTGGAATATTAGGAGGGATTAGACCTCCAGATCTGGTCGCAGCGATCTCTACTTGAGATAATGTGGGAAGCAGATGTGTCTGACTTTATTAACTGGGCCACTGGTGCCATCTCTAGTTTGTATTTGGTAGTTGTCTATCGACACATGCCTTGTTAGCACGGCCCTGCTTATCACATAAAGAAAGAACATTTTTAATTTAAAGGTTGAAATAATTTTGCCATATTATGCCATTGTCATATTGCGATGTTGCATGGTTTTATTCACTTTGAGTGCATGTAATATTCCTGATTAGTTTAGTTGCTCAGCTGCTCAGTTGACAAATGAAATCTGCCTCAAAAACCTTGGTATGAACTTCGTTTTTTGTGTGTGTCTGTAAAAGCAAGATAATTCTTTTTTTAATTATTTTATTTTATTTAATAGGTAAAAAAACAAAACCCTGTTTAAATGCACACGATGAGTGTGTTTGATCCAGCACAAAGCGTTGTTTTGGATAGTAAGTTCTGATACAAACTTGTGGTTGTAAAAGTGTCTCTACACCTTTATTTCCTAAAGGAACATCACCACTCCAATAGCTTCTGTGAAGGATCACTGAACCGAGACCAAATATTATTTTTCTATCCAGTGTGGGCGTTATATTTCTGAAAGCTAAATAAATGCTAAAGGTGAAACTCAAGTAATTTGTTCAAGTCTTTACTGGTCACACTTGCATTTTGTAATTTGTGATGCAAAGCTTCCAAGCTTTTCCCATTTCTCTATGGAAGGGGTTTCATGATCTAAATCACAATTCAGTTCTATTGAAAGAAATTATGAACTATTTCACGATAAAATTGGGTCCGCTGTCCAGTTGTCCAAATAAAGGCCAGGGTACATTCAAGGAGAGGATTCAGAGCCAGGCTGGTGGAACACTGGGCCAGGACAGGAATATTAATGACAGGGTAAAGAATCGGCTCTGTCTCCAGCTGGTGGAGCTGGTTTGCTTTTTTTCAATGCAGCTGGCGTTTTACTACATCCACATCTACAAAAGCTTCATAATATACATATTACTTTCTGTTTGCACTCCCTTACGTGTGCTTCCAGTTTATTTCTTTGGCCACAATCAGGCAAAAAGATGGACTATAGATGGAAATCTTCTTTAGAGTCTGTAAACGATTCACACCTTTCTTTACACTTTGCTACAGTCAGGTATGACAATCATCCCTTTCTCTGAATCCATCCTTACAGCGACTGCGTCAGAGCTAGCTGTCATACTGCAGTAACAGCAACATTTGCATCTAAATAAAAACTATGGGCTTAAAACTAGCATGAAGCACAATCTATATGTTTACGTCCAAACATACGCATATTTTATAATGCATCTGTTGTGGTCTGCTGTTAAATATTTATGTATTTGTGCTGGTTTTACTGATTTACAGTGGAAACAGTATGTGAAACCTTCAGAATTTCGTTGTTTAATTGGAATAAAAATGTTATCTGATCTTTTAAGTCAAGTATATTGATAGAAATAATGTCGAAAAACAACGTCATCATTGAGAACCACAAAAAAATCTTCCATTGTGGAACAATACACCCTCACAATTTCAATTCAAGAAAAAGAAAAGCAGGAGTTTCAGAATGCTGATCTCTCAGAATTTAAGTTCTCTCTAAAATGAACTCTAAAATTCAATTCCAAACAACCTGCTCCATGGAACTCCTTCACTCCTCAGAATTCTCGTGTTGGTTTTGCAGATTCTCAGACTTCCTGTTCTGAACCAGTATCTCTACTGTTTGGAACCAAATACGCATGATATCACCCACCTTCGATGTCTCCAGGGCTTTTAATACCCCATCTCGACAGTACGAGTACTAGGTCCTATCCTTCGTAGGACTGGGCAATATGGCCAAAAAAAAATCCCATAAACGATTTAAATTGATTTTGTGTTCTGCAGAAAACAAAGAAATGCTCAAAATGCTCTTTGATCATAATAATATTCATATTAATGTAATAGAAACATATGAAGAATTTGGAGGTCTATTATAATTTTTTTTTTTTTCGTGGAAAGCATACGTTTAATGTTAGTGTTGGGCAAGTAAAGATGCGAGAGGTGTGACTGTTGCCACAAACGTCACCACAGACCACCATCAATCCGTAATCCGTGAAAAATCCGTTGGAAAGCAAGATGGCGAGTTGCTCCGTTAAAACTGCTGCTGGTGGCTGCTGCTATTGTTTGTGTACTATAAAGTATGGCAAACGCAGGAGGTAGAAGGTGAGCCGCACGCATTCTCATGGAAGCGGACATTGGGTTGAGTCCGCATTCTTAGGAAATGGGGCAGCGTTTGCATATTACATTAAACATAACATTGATTTTCATTTAAGTACATCGATTCACAGCACAGAGTCAGGTTAATCGATTTATCGGCCAGCCATAACCCTTCGGCTTGGTTAATGTCTCTTTTATTTTTGAGACGGTATAATGAACCCATGCTCCTCAGTATTTTTGTTCTGAAGCAGGTTCTTTTCTAAACCCCAGTATTTCTCTTAAGTTTCAGTCCATAGTTGCAGCCAGCATTGTGTCTCAGGTCCAGCCCCAAGCCAGAATCTTCCCAATGATCCAGGTCTAAGCTTATGTTGCTTCGTTCACAATCACCTTAATTATGTTCCAGCCTCTATACAGAGTCATGACCCAAAAAACTCCAGTGTTCTACGTTTCCAGTTGTCATTGTCCTCCCTGAGCTTTAGTTTAGAGCATACATATATATTTCAGGACCAATATCTGTCACTATTTGCAATGAGCTGGAGATTCTCTCTAGATTTGTAGCCTAAAGGTCAAGGCAGAGACATTGTCCTCCATTCAAAGGAGAAAGATTTAACCTATAGCTAATTTTAAGTGTTCACAATAAACAAATCACCAAATGATAATTGATAATCTTGGAGTGAAGACATTGTCTCTACTTGTGCCATTTTTGTCAACTTCATACACAACTAAACCTATAATTTTTAAAATGTAACATTTTTATTTAGTAAAAGTTCTAAAATCTGTAAATGTTGTAGTGAGTGTCAGCTAAATGTAGTAGGGACCATACTGTTGCTTTTATTTAGAAACAGGGCGCCATAATAAATAATTAAAAATAGTCACTCTGTTGGGTGTTGGGGACCAGGTCAGACAAGCGCAAGCTCCCGGGTACTTCACTAGGGAGTTCTCCAGGGTGCCTTCAACCTGCTCAGTCAAGTGACGTGTGGTTCCTCAGTAAGAGGTACGGGATCTCCTGTGACTGGTCTCTTTGGTGATACCCAGACTTCGGCTTTGTGCCCATCTCCATGGGCTCCATGGGGTGTAGAATTTTTATTCACCATTTTCCACCTGTAGGTTCATCACTGCTTCCAGAATCTTTGCCTGACCAGGTTTCCTAAACTTAGATGTACGTTGGGTTTGTCTGCATTACCCATAGTTCTCTGCTAAACATGACGCTGAATCTCTTTTAATAGCAAGAATATGTTGAGCACATGTCATAAAACGTCACTGTTCTTATTAATTCAGATAAAACCTGCACTTTTCCCAGTGGGATATGAAATGATTGAGCATGGTTTAAGTTGTTCCGAGATTCAACTAAATCGCCCAACATCTTGTGCTAACAGAAAAGAGCTCTTGCTAAAATTAGTCTGCTGTTAATAATCCTGCTGCCAATTTAAAATGGGCACAGGGAACACTGAACTAATATCAGCAGATCAGCCAATCCAGCTTTGAGGATTCAAATCTGACATGTAGATTTAATCAAATGTTCATTTGTCGAGATTGAGATTATAATCAGGGTTTCTGTGTAGGAACCTTGGAATTTATTGCTACACTGTCTTTAATAATTCATGGAGCTTAAAAATAGTAATCATGTTATATTGAGTGCCTTCATGGAGATACAGTAACTTCACGGTGTAGTCTTAGATCAAAATAACTGGAGCAACTGTCAAAATAAGCCTGAAAAGTATTTTTATAGTGCTCCACATAGAAAGTAGTGTTATTAAATAAACTTAATCTATCTTCAATTTAAGGAAAATCTACGTTGACTGCTGTGAGTGCAAAAATCTGTGATTTTTTTGGCAGATTTCTCCATTTATAGCTACATATAGTGCATTAAAGGGGCACACTTTTTGCTTATTTAAGCATGTTGGCTTCATCAGACCAGAACCTTTGTGGCCCTGTGCGAAATGGCTGGGAATTTTGTAGCAAAGTTTCGTGCAACGAATGCAACTGGATCTAAAACTATGGGACATCGAACCAAAAGAGTGTGGCCAATGAAGATTTTGATAGAGCCATTTTCTGTGTTCTTTGATTTTCTTCTCTCTGTTGTTTGCGTTGTCTTTCTCACTGTAAATCCAATCAGCTGGAGCTAAATGCATTTGCATCTGCAGCGAGAAGTTTCTCCTAAAAGACCTTAACTACTGTGTTTCATTAGGGTTAGAGCAAAGCCGTTGAGTGCTTTGGCACTCCAGCATTCGTGCTTTCAGTCGCAACATATTTAGGCTTGAAGGGCATACTGGTGCCTATAACTCCATCCCAACATATTTGTGCATCTACACAATTTAATATATATTATTTATGCTTCATTTTGCTTTGAGAAATCAGTGATTTAAATACCCCCATGCAGTTACAGCTCTTGAAATCTTGATTATATTCTTCCAGAAAGTGAAGAGAGGATCGAAAGGTTGGCGACCGACAGCCTGCCGACGGTTTTTTAACCTCATACTCATAAATCATGAAAAGCCACGGTCATTAGCCGTGATTAGCCTCAATAATTCATGTAATTATGTAATAAGAGGCTTGATAGAGAGCTGAGCAGTGGGGAATTCCGGATAGGATCAAACCAGTGCCAGATCTCTCACCGCTGGCACCATCATGAACAACAGACACCTGTGGAGGAGAGCGGAGGGAGATCTGTCTGCCAGCCCCCAGACCAAATCACCTCCGGCAAACAGGTGTTTTTTTATGGCTGAAGAGAAAAAAACAGACAGAAAGAAATAATATGACATTATATTTTAGATATTTTTACAACTGCTTGATTATGAAACATATTTTTGAGTACTAATGACATATAAGTTTTAAAACCGTTTAAAATAATAAAGAAAAAAAAATGTATGAGAAGCCCGTGATGTCATGTTATATTTCCAACACAATGTAACTCCAAACACTTGACACATTTAAATAGGGAAGATAGGATATTTGTTTTGAACTGACCATTAATAGCCATGTTTCCATCCAAAAATGCTATCGGATAAAAAAAACTTTTATGCTAGTTAGTTGTTTACAAAAAATGTATGTGCATTTTCAAAATGTATGTGACTCTTGGCATTTTTTTATGCAATATCCCAAACAGGTGGGATACAAACAGGTCAATGCAGCTATTGATTTAAACCAAAAATTATTGGCTTAATGGCTTAGAAAAAATAAGTGTTTCCTTGCAGAAAACTGTTTTTTTATTTTTGATTCTTAATCCAAGTCACAATTTTGAAAATGGTGAAATGTGACATGAATTTGCTTCTTTTTTATAGTTAAAAAGGCCTTTCAAACCAGAAGTGATTTTAATGCGGCATTTACTCGCAAAACCAAAATATTGTCTAAAACAAAAATTGTAACTAAAAGAAGGAATTTTGCAAAACACAAAAATGCAAATTATTTTATTTGATTTTGATTGAGTGCCACGTGTCTGACCAATCACAATACAGCTTGTTGCTATGTCACTAATGAACAGTGGAGCTTTGATGATGCTGAAAGAGTTTTGTCACAAAATTATAAAAAGTACAAAGACAATGATTACCGTATTTTTCACCGTATAAGACGCACTTTTTCTTCCCCAAAACTGAGGGGGAAAAGTTGGTGTGTCTTATACGGCGAATGCAGAGCGCCGCGGAGCGGAGGGCAGTGACGGCCGTAGGAGAGGCGTAAGAGAGGCCGCTGCTTCGGCCTAGCTCCTGTTATGGTAAAAAGTATACCTTCTCAATTGATAATAAACACTGGAGACCGTTTGAGAGAGAACACAGCAAATGCGGCTATTTATTGTAAAGATTTAGCAGTCTCAACGCATTTCCTACACACGTGTTATCCGCATTGGAAGAAGAACCTCGAGCCTCTCAAGCGCCGGAAGAAGGGCGGGACTAAAGTATGACGTGTCTCTTAAAAGTTTCTCAAATTACATTTCTCTAAATGACCACTAGATGGTAGTATTATATAGGAAAATTCCCATCACACTCCGGAGCCGTCAGTGCGCGCTGACGTCATCGCCCATCTCTGCTCGTCGATCCTACCATAGCGCGGATCGTAAGGAGCAGGTATGAAACATTACTGCCTTTTTTTGTTACTTTTACTGTTTCCTGACTGTTCATGTTACATGTTTGGCATATAATTGTTCTTAAACTGCTGTTAAATATTTTACTACAGTATTTGGTTCAGAATCTTTTTTTTCTAGATCTTCCTCATTTAAAATTGAGTCTTATATACCGGTGCGTTTTATATGCCGAAACATACGGTATATGAGGAGAAACTCTGGATACAGGGGCCTGACAACGGTGTGTTTAGCAGTAAACCTTCTCTACTCATTACACTGGATTGCGTGTCTGTTACATCTGCGGATCGACGGAGCTTGCAGCGCGCACATCAACAGAGTGTAAATACTGTATTACATTACATTTTCCATGGTTATCTAGAGTGCGGATACCATTTCGTTTCCAGAAACAAACCGTATTCTGCGATTTCAATAAAAACGCAACTTCTGTTTTAACATTGAAATAAAGTTAACTTGGAGTTACTTCATGTCCTTTTAACAGCTAAAAACACGCAGAGTACTTGCCTTCAGTTGCCTCAATTCCAAACTCTGTCATTGACAAACAGTGTTTGAAAAATAAAGTGTTTGAGGCTTGCCCACAGAAAGAAAGTGTCCGAAGTGCCCACTCCGAATACAAATATTTTACGTCCCTCACGACCGGCTTCAGTTAGCAAATACTTTTTGGTTAGCTAGCTAGTTTTTCTCACAAACTGTTGTCTGTTATGTGTTTCAAATTAGTTTTGTTTTTTGAAACATTATGATGGAAAGTTCAGGATTCCATCCCATGTTTAAACCATGACCATGAGTTCATTGTGCTGTAAATACAGGATGTTTTTCAGTAGCTGTTTTGCATATTCATGCCGTGCTTCATGTGAAATCATGTGAAGTTATACACATCCTAGGAAGAAGAAGGCTGGCTATTTGAGGCGGAAAACCTTTGTCTATGTTATATACAGTCACTGGTCCAGCAGTACAACGCTCTTCTTCTCTCCTCTGCAGAAAGCCTACATTACTCTCTAGCGCCAGAGAGCTATAGTGGTCAGGACTCTTTTAGCATCAACAGTTTCACTCCTAATAATGAGTCAGTAACTATTAGAGACTATTACTCTTCTTTATCTGACCTCAGTTCATATCTGCTCCCCAATGACCTCAAGGGCTTAGATTAACTCTAAGCTAAAAGCATTATGCTAAAAGTGTTATCTGATCTGGAGAAGAGCTGAATAGATTCCTCTCATTATCTCACAGGGAAATGGAGTATGTCAAAAAGTGGAGCATTCCTTTAAGAAAAATCCACATATTATCAACAAAAGCACACGTGAAGCTCCAAAACGGTTTGCAATACATTGTATGGAGAATCTTCATAAAATCAAAAAATTAAAAGGTATTTTTCCTGTCTTCATAAAATGTAATTATTATTTTTTATACTTTCTAATGGATTTTTTTTACTAGAGTTTTGTGAGTGACAATTTTACTGAGTGAACTATTACATTAAGAATTGATCACATGTAGTCCATATAACTAAAAAACAGTTTGATGTAACTTTCTATTTTTTGTGTCTGACTACATTTGGTTTCGTTAGACACTGAAGAACACAGGAAGTAGATAAAAGGCAAACAAAATATATTCTTGATTTTCTAAACTGTTTCTTTAAATATTTGTTGATTAATTTTTAACTGTCTATTTCTGCCTGACAGCGTATTTTACTTTTAAATCCAGAGACTCTTATAATTGAGTCTTAAAAGTAGCTTTTCCTGGATCAGAGGTCAGAGTGAGCAAACTCTTATCTGAAGCACTCAGGAAAAGAGACGAGATAAAAGCAACAAAGTTCATTCTGGCTTATTTTTACCCCTGTTTTCTCCCCTTTTTCTCAGAGAGATGTTTTAGATATTCCACTGAGTGTCTTTAGAGATGTTTTAGCAAAAGAAAGGACAGATAATCTCTGCCCGTTTGACCTGTGTTTAATGGATTTATTCATTCTGAAATGAAAATGAAAGCGTGTAGTTTTATCAGTGAAGATAAAACGTGGAGATGTTCTGCGGAAAATATAAATAAATGATATAAGCACCAGAAAAAAAGGAATGTATTGGCAGCTTATGGAAATTCACTCAAGCTGATGGAGTTTTGCAGCTGCTCTTTCCTTAGAAATCAGAGACTAGACTCAACTAATTATTCATTAAAATAAAAAACCACTGGTGACTCACAAGTTTTATAACGCATACAAATCCAAAAGTGTAGTAACATTTAGAAAAGTGAAACTACATAAAAATATAAAAGTATCATATCATATTATACCATGAAATAACACAGTGACGATTGATTAAACCATTACCATTTTACGCCGTGGATTAGTTTAACGTGTGCGGTTCTTTTAGCTTTTAGGGATATGGTAGGATATTAAAATAACTCACCATAAATTTTAATCAGAGTGAAACTTATATTTGTGTGTCATACTTTATCATTGATTGCAGGTCTTTGTTTGTTAGTAACATAATGTGAAGCCGTAACACACGTTGATGTATCTGGTCGTTCTTTAAATTTCACATTTTATACATAATGATAATTCAAAAGTGCTTTACAGAGACATAAGACTGTGAAAATAGAACATATAGAACACACTTGCTCGGAAAGAAAGCTAAAAGTAAAAGAAAAAAGAAAATTATGTAATGTATCTCTGGATGCTCAGCATCTCTGTGGTCCAACATAAAGTGAGTGGGGCTAGATGATTATCTGATGGATGATGGCTAAAATAATATTCTCAAATAATTTTTACAGTTCTCTTGGGACACGTTGCTTACTAAACCATTAGGCTGTAAGTTATGATGTGCCATGCCATGTGTGAGAAATATAATTTTGTAATACTGATGGATATTTGGGCTTTACCATAGCTCAGCATCTCTTGTACCTCCGCAGACTGCTAGAATTAATATCTACAATTTAAATAGAACAAATAGAGCACACATACTCAGAAAGAAAGCTAGACATTAAATTAAAAAAGAAAAAAATACACAGAGATACTGAGATGCATTAAAATAAACAGGGCCGGATGATTATCTGATGGATGATAGGTGGATGCTCAGCATCTCTGTGATCCAGATGATTATCTGATAATGTGAGTCTCTCTCAACAGTGTTTTAGTCCTAAACTAAAGCATTTTTACAATTTATTTACAAGCTAATAGGCTGTAAGTTATGATGTGTCATGGCACATGTGGAAAATATTTTATTATATTACTGATCAGTATTCGTGCTTTACCACTCCTCAGCATCTCTTGTACCTCCATAGACTGCTAGAATGTTTAGTGTGAATCTACAAAAAATAATTCATGAAATTAGTGTAATAAATTAGAAGGAAAGTGGGAAAATGTACAATCTTTGGCTAGTAGAGATTATGTTTAAGGAGGGGAGAAAATTGCAACATAATATCGGTAGTAAAGGATCTTTTGCATACATTAGGACCAAGGCAATGAATTCCTAGAAAATAAAGTAATGATTTCATGACTGCATCACAACCTCAAGTGTTCATTATTTTCAAGCAATTTAATAGCTTCTCATCAATTATATCTTATTCTGTAGCCTAGGGCTGGTTAATATTCTACCCTCATCTTCATATGATCCTCCATATGCAGCTCTGCAGCTTTTTAAAAAGAAAGCTCTCACACACGCACACACACAATACAATTCTGCCATTAATTTCTTATCATCATGGCTCCAGCTGAGTGCTTCATTAATAAAGATATTTGAGTTCTAGCTAGAAAGATTTCCACAAGTCTGTTGATCTGGCCTCAAGAGGGAAACAGCTGAGCACTGAGAAGTCATTTCAAGTGAACAAATTTGAACCACAAGCTGCTTCAATGATGTTTTAACTTCTTTTTTGAAGCATTATTGTGACAAAGTCTTTATTGATCTTGAATCTTGGCTTGTGTCAAGCTGTGTGTGTGTGTGTGTTGCAGCAGGGTTAGAATCTAAAATGATCGTCAGTCAGTCTAGACGGTTACGAGTGGCGCATCCAACAAAATAATGGCACAGGTATTATTATTATAACTTATGTCTGCAGTCATTGCCACAGCAAAATGTGTTTAGAGTGGAAGTTCTTCACGATGAAGTAAGACAGAGCATTAAACAGCAATGGTTCCCGGCGACATTTGAAGGATATAACAAAGCACATGTTATTATGTGTGCACCCAACACACACTTCATGAACATATGAGTGCCTCAGAAAAGGCAGACCATCAGAGTTCATCTCTTTATTGCTGTCCATTGTAAAGAGACACACATCATTTTCTTACGTAGGCGACAAATGAACCCTCTGATGATGTGTCTCCTGGAGTATTGTCCCAGTGAAGTTTTGTCTTTACTTTATTAGGGCTCTGAAGGTGCGTAGAACCCTATTTTAATAAAAACATAGCATCGTTTTATGGCTTTCCGTGCTTTTTTGTAGAGTTGTTCCGATTCCGATACCAGTATCGAAAATGCTGCCGATACCACAAAAAAATCTGGCATCGGTATCGCCGAGTATTTGAGTCCACGTACCGATCCGATACCATTTTCATAAACATAACCTAGTTATGCCCGCTAGCTTTGCTTATCGCTGCAAAGCGGAAATCAATTCTTCTTCGCTGCTCAGAATGTAAACACAGGAAGTTGTGTCGTGTTGCCACAAGCAACCAAGGAGAAGGACAAGCCGCGCCAGACGCAACAAACATTTGAAGCTTCATTCAAACAAAGAGAAAAGTTTACACAAGACAGCCAACGAGCAATAAAGATAACCGACAGGATTATCGAGTTTATTGAACTGGATGACCAGCCACTGTCAGTGGTGGAAAACCTGGGCTTTCGCCGCTTAATTGAACATTTGGAGCCCCGGTACAGTTTGCCTGGTCGCAAATATATCTCCGAAACAGCGCTCCCTAAATTATATGAGACAGTGCGTGAACACATTTCATGTAAACTAAAGGACGTGCCAATGATCAGCTTCACTACTCACATCCGGAGCTGGACACAGTGACGCTGCCACGTTTTACTCTTCAAAGTGCAGTGTTGCAGACTAACGAGTTTCACGGCTCGCATGCGTCCATAGCTGAATCAATCGAGGGTATGCTTGTGAAGTGGAATATTTCTGAATCCTGTGTTCATGTTATTTTGCACGACAACGCAAGCAACATGAAAAAAACGGAAGTGATCCCCTCAGTTACAGTTCTAAAACGTCTACTTGCTCGTGAGAGCCAGGAGGACACTGGTATAAAAACAATGAAAAACACTCTCTTGAGGCCGTCAAGAAACGATTTGCAACCATCGAGGAAGAACCCTTGTATGCAGTTGCCACTCTCTTGTATCCACATTTCAAAGATAGGGTATGTCTATAAATTTTTTTCAAGTCCATATTGATTATTGTCATTGCCATATTGAGTATATCTGAAGCACAGCATAAAATAATTTATTTTAAATTATAAAATGCATAAAATAAGTTAATACAGGGCTAGTAGTATCTACAGCTGTATGTATCGGATCGGTACTCGGTATCGGCCGATACCCTGAGCCCAAGTATCGGGAACGGTATCAGGAGGGGAAAAATGGTATCGGAACATCTCTACTTTTTTGTGGGCGTAAACGCACTCGAAAAGTCACATAATTTCACAAACATGTCAGAACAAGTGACAATTTCACAGCTGATTGTCGGGTGAAAAGTGGGTGTATGAAAAAGGCTCTATAGTCCCACTTAACATGCTTCAGCTTATGTAGTCCTCAGTTTGTCATACGCAAATGAAATTCGGCACACACATGTAGCACACAAAAACTTAAATTTAACTGAAATGGATTGTGTTTCCAAAAACGACAGGAAGTTGTCAATTTTACAAAAACCTCTTAAAATGGCCACGTTTGCTTATGTCAGACTTCATCGCAAATTTGATCAATTAGTCTGTCACTGTATGTGGCATTATTTTCACCCACACTTACCTATAAATATCACTGCGAAAGACCGTGCAAAGCAATTCCATAATGTTCTCCATAAAAGTGGAGGGAAACTCTTTTGCTCTGTGTGCAACGTTATCGTGGAACACAAAAATAAAACCTCGCTTGGCCGACACTTCTCTACAGCAAAACATGTCCGTGCAAGAGCAGACATGGCAGGTGAACCTGTTGCTCGCAAATCCACCTCAAGCAGCGAAAAGAACAAGGTAAACAACAAAACTTCATAACGTTTGTAAAACTAAGTCTGTGGTGGTTTGCTTTTGTCAGTTGTCAGGCAGTTCTTGCGTGCCAATGCGTGGGCAAACGTGACAGTACTAGTGAGTTTGAGAGGGACAGTTAATAAAATTATGTTTCATGCTTTCACACGGTAGTTTCATCAATCATTTATTCCAGTGTTTCTCTTACATAGACGTAGCCGTGGCGCCACAGCAACAAAATGCTAAATGTTTTATGGGGACAACATGATTTTTTTGAACCTGGTCTGCAGCCTCCTGAGGAAGCATCGGTTGTCTGCTGTCAGATCTGCATGTGATCAGAGCGTGCAGAAACCCATAATCACAAGGGTATAAAATAATAGAGTTAATAAAAGGAAAGAACACTTTAAAAATTCATAACGTGTTTGTGAAATCATAAGGTAATGCAGTGCTGTTGTGAAACATGTCTGAAAAAAATCGCAACTTTTCAAAAAATCTGCTGCAAATTCGGGCATTTCAGGGCGCAACAATCACACAAAAATCCCATGAAATCCTGGAGGGACTGAACAATGTGCGTATAGTGGCCATCGAAATTCATCATTTTATTCATCATTCGCAATGTCCGATTTGCCATACATGGTAAGAGTCAAGGTCTGAACAAATCAATGTACCAAACTTCAGTGTTAGATTTTAGCGCCACCTAGTGGCAACATGGAATATTCAATTGTCTGCAGTTTTATGCTTTAATTCAGACTGTGTTGAAGGAAATGGGTTGCGATCCCTAACACACCAGATATGATGAGCTATATGAGCGCACATCGAGGAAGTAAAGAGTGCTGGAAAACTAATTCAAATGAATTAAACAAGTCCACAAACTCAGGTAACTCAAAATATCACTGTTTATTAACTCCAAACAAAGATAAATAAACAGAGGAAAACAAAATTTAAACACTCATGTAAGAGAGCAAACCTACAAGAAAAAAAAGTCAATTGGAGTGCGTTTCCAAAACTGACAGGAAGACTGTTACTTTTCTTTTCTTGTTAAATTTAGTACAATTCCAGGCCTTGTACTTTAACAAACTCCTCCTAGATAGGTTAAATGGATCGGCATCAAAATATTACAGCCTCATCTAAAAGCTGTTAGGCTCGTGTGGAATGAGGACCCAGATGCAAGGTGTTCACTGGAATTAGAAACAGATACCGGTATTTATTGTCCAGAACTCTCAAAGGCAAAAACAAGCCACAGGCCAGACGTGTCAGAAAAAAAATATATATATATATTAAAAAAAACAGGAGACTGGAAAAGCAATATTCATCAGGGCCAGATGGAACAAACGCACAGGACGAACGTGGCAAGCCCCCACTGTGTCCAAGCAACCACTGACCTCAGAGCTGGAGAGAGTAGAGGCCGACGAAGGTTCCAGAGAGATAGACCATGGAAATCCACAGGACTAGGCAGGACCGGAGAACGGAAAAAAACTGTAACCAGAGAATCATAATATTGAATATTGATTGAGAATATTGATAGAACAGAGAGAGAAAGACTAACAAAAGCCTTTTCAATGTTACATTTGAAAAATATCAAAAATGATGAAAATGTTTAAAATATTTAAACTTTTGCATGACTCAAAGTTAACAAACTCGTCCTAGAGATTGCATGTGTTCACCTCAAATCTCCATCAGCCTTATCTAAAGGTGTGTCGGATGTTAAATTGTGCATTTTTAACTAAACTTTGTGCACACAGCGTCTGTCGAAACATAACTTATAATTTCTAATCCTTCCCAAACTTGCCAGCTATGTTTAAATTCCATATATGAACACATCTACAACACACTCTCTTGGTTATAGTGACACCAGATGGTCACAGGAAATACCTCATTTAATATTAATTAGGTATGTCGTTTTTTTTATAGCAATTTTGACATGTGTGACAAGAATATTGGCCAAAACAATACCAGAAAATATTCACTCAGTGGGGGTCATGACACTTTGAGATGTGGTTTGTACATTGTTCAGTAATTTTAATAATTTTTGATTAAATGCATCTTTGAATATGTCGTAGTGTGCAGTGCAACAAATGGCCACCGGGAGTCGGTGGTGCCAGAGATACTCAAGCCCTTTGATCGCTGCTTGCAGCTTTAATTTAGCTTTATTATTACAGCTACTTATGATGTAAACTCAGTCTTATAATCATATTTTATCTAAATCTGTAAACATTATGTGTGTTTACTGACAAGCTGGCCATCAAAGTCTTGCTACAAATAAAGTTGCTCAACATTCCTGCAGGATTGGATCCAATTATAGCGTGATTTTAATGATTTGTTCACTTTAAAGTGTGCAGAACAGATGGTGTTATTTGTATCCAATTAAATTCAAGTGGTTTATTGTACATTCTGTGGATTAGAAACATTTATTTTCCCCTTTAAGCCAATCACAATAACAGACAAGCTTCACTTATCTCTTGTTCTAAACTAAAGTACTGCAATATAGAAGATCAGAGGCAGGGGGGTAAAAAAATAATCATAACAAAAAAAGTAAAGCCTTGAGTTTAATCCATGGCAGTCGGTTGGTACCCGTTGCTCATCATTAATCTTGTGACTCAGAAGTGGCCTCCGGACCTCGGGGAAGAAGATTGCACAAGGTACTTCCCTTTGGCCCTGGAGGACACTTTGAGAAATGAAGAAAGAAAATGAACTTCGTAGAGAGACCATGCGATGGATTGAAAAGTGCTGAAAAGTCCAAGATGAAAATTCTACTTTTCTGTTCAGTGTCTGGTGTAGTGGTTAGCACCACTGTCTCATTGCCCGGAACCATGTTCCTTGTCCTTGGCTTCTACAGTAGCAGCTCTCTAGGTAGAGTTTGCACTTTCATGAGTTTCCTATTCTTTCATCTTCTTTTAGATTCTTATAAATCAACGCACAATTATTTTCTATAATACAATAATAAATAGTGTTTTTTATTTTGCCCTACCGATGTGTAATAGGAAAAATGTGCAATTTGATGAACCTCTTGAGGCTGATTCCAGAAGTGAGCAGATTTGCATTGACACCCATGTTAAAAATTCTTAACTTCACGGCAAAAAACATGTTAATTTTGGTACAGATTTTGAAATTGTGTGTTGGGTGTTGGGCTGAATTTTTTATTATTCATTAGTAGCAGTTGTACAATATATCCAGATACAAAATGTTCACAGTGCAGATTCCTCTAGGAGCTGAATTGCATTTGCTTCTTTCAGTGATGGAGCTTTTAGTCACTTCTGCAACTTCTCCGTTTTATTTAATATTTACTAGGAGACTATCCTTTGTCACCAGTTCTGTTCATAATTTTTATGGACAGGATTTCCATGTGTGGTTAGGGGACTGAGAGTGTGGCTACATCAGACAAGGAGTGGCTTTTGAGAGTGGCCTACCATACAGGCCTGATTGGTGGATTGCTGCACAGATGGTTGTCCTTCTGTAAGGTTCTCCTCTCTCTACAGAAGAACGTTGACGCTCAGACAGAGTGACCCTCGGGTTATTGATCACCTCCCTGACTAAGGCCCTTCTCACCCGATCACTCAGCTTAGATGGCCGGCCAGCTCTAGGAGGAGTCCTGGTGGTTCCAAACATCTTCCACTTACGGATGATGGAGGCCACTCATTGGAACTTTCAGAGCAGCAGAAATTTTTCTGTAACCTTCCCCAGCCTTGTGCCTCGAGACAATCCTGTCTCTGAGGTCTACGGACATCTCCTTTGTCTTCATGCCTGGTTTGTGCTTCGACATTCACGGTCAAACCTGCGACCTTATATAGATAGGTGTATGCCTTTTCAAATCATGTCCAATAAACTGAATCTACCACAGGTGAACTCCAATGAAGCTGCTGAAACATCTCAAGAATGATCAGTGGAAACAGAATGTACCTGAACTCAATTTAGAGCTTCACGAACAAAAGCTGTGAATACTTATGTACATGTGCTTTTTCAGGTTTTGTATTTTTAATAAATTCTCAACAATTTCAAAAAATCTTTTTCCACATTGTCATTATGGGGTATTGTGGGTAGAATTTTGAGGAAATAATGAATTTAATCCATTTTGGAAAAAGGCTGTGACATAAACTGTTACACAGTATATTGGTTCCCACAGCCCAAAAATTAATGCATGTCTGGGGTTCGGAAGATTTCACATGAGTGACATTTTGAATGCTGAGAGAATGTAGTTAGAGGACCCCTGCGCACTACATTGATCCTAAAGGTGTATTTAAATGCAGGAAAATGACTCATATAAAAGATGGGTCATAATTTCTTAAAAGTGAGCATGATGGATATCCCTCTGTAGCTGTTTTAAAGTGAACTTAAAGTTGACTTTGGACCCTGCTAGCATGCCATGTAAAAATGGGTCAGAAATCATGGACTGCAGAAAAATGAAGTGACAGCCGGATGTAAAAATGGCTGCGGGGGATCCAGTCCCATGAGAGCTCTGCATCTGTTCCATCAGAATCACATGATCCGGAGAAAGTCAGGGAGGAAATAGTGCTGTCTAGACATTTTCTGCGCTGAGATTTAGGCCAGTGCTTGAGCAAACAAATGTCAGCATACGAGGTTCAGCATGTGGAAAGTTTCAGGCCCTATTCTTACGAATTAGGGGATTAACCAAATGTACGTTTTTTGAAAACTGTTCATTTAAAAAATTCCACAAATGTAAAAAAATGCTGTAAACAAAGAAAGCTTGTGAAATGGAAGTGCTGATAATTTATTTTTATTAAGGAACAAAAGGCAGTGAATAAATAAGAGCTAGCGATCTAAATCAAATCAATATTTGTTGTGATGACCCTTTGCCTAGGTGTTTGCGAGTCAAAAGTGATGCTTTTGTTTTTATATAGACATTCATTCTACATTTTGGAACCAAACCAAGTCGCAAGCGGAGATGGCAATTTAACCTCTCAGTAAAATACAACACACTTCGAAAAAAGGCCACTCAAATTACTGTAAAAATATCTTTCATTGTCTCCACAGATGTAATTCCCTGCTCCAGTAAACTAGAGCCATAATTCAGAGCATTAGTGAATTGGTTTGTTTGGGAAGCAGTCATTGATCCAAGCTCAACTGATTGGGGTGAAGCAGTCATTTCATTTGAGAGAGAGAGAGAGAGAGAGAGAGAGAAAGAGAGAGTGAAATTGGTTTAGGTTCTTTTCAGGATGGACCAAATGTTTGGGCCATACTCTGCTGTCAATACATCACTGCTTTCTACCCTTGGGCCATTCGATGCGGAAATGATGCAGATTGTGACTTTGACATGACAGGAGAAGGAAGTGCCACATGCTCACTTGGAGCAATCTGCTCAGCACTACAATCATTCTGCCAATCATTTGAACGAGACTCAATTTTACGAACGCAAGTTTCCAGAATTGATCAAATATCAATATTGAACTTCATCCAAGCTATAAAGACTCCGATTGGCCATTCATTTAAAGACACTTTCACAAAAGAAAATTCATTAGTTCATTGATACATCCTCTAGATACGCTGGGACACATCATCAGGGATGTCTCCTGGTTTCATCGGGCGTTTCTAGTCTTTCAACATCTGACACTCTCGAACAGGCGAGATCAGACCCAGGCATTTCTCTATGTTGCTGCCCTCTTAACCTTCCACTCCTGTCACGGATTTGATGGCCCAGCGTGAACTTTTTGTTGAGTGAGCAACCCAGAAAGCCTCGGCAGCTCACCTCCAGAGGCTCGCATCTTTTATGCCAACCTTGCCTTCTACACTCTTCCACCAGCTCTTAGTATTTTCAGGCTTTGAGTTCCTGTTGCAGCCAATGAATCTGGGTGGCTTTATGCTTCATAGTGTGGTTGGACTTGGTATTCACGCCGATAAGGCCAAACCTCTCTACAGCAAAGGTGACTATGACTGCAGTCATAGAGTCCAAACGTAGAGTCCAAACGTAGATTTCCAGGTTCTTGCTCAACCAAGTCAGCGTCAAACTGCACCTACACTGCCTGGCTGCTAGCTGGAGGCAACTTAAACTGCTTCCATTGGACTATTTTGCAGGCATTGGGGGGCTCTACTGCTTGGAGGTAACAGGCCCTGTTGGGTGATTCGTATTCTGATTCAGATTCTTAGTCTGCACACAGTCTCTTCATTCGTGGTTGATTAAGGTTCCTAGAGTCAATACCATCCGGATGGGGCTCTCATTGTCCCTCCCAACATAAAAACATGGATCCATCTTGTCCTGTATCAACGATTCAGTCTGGTGGTGATGTAAGGGTGTGGGGGATGTTTTCTTGGGACAATTTGGGCCTATTATCACCAACTGAGTATCATGTCGACAACACAGCCTCCCTAAGTATTGTTGGATGTCCATCCCTTTATGACCACAGTGTCCCGCTCTTCCGATGGCTACTTCCAGCAGGATAACCCGCCATGTCATCAAGCACAAATAATCTCAGACTTTCCTGAGCTTTGCAATGAGTTCATGTACTCTAATGGCCACCGGTCACCTGATCGCCATCCAGTGGAGAATCTTGGGAGATTCGCATCACGGGTGTGCAACTGACAAATCTGCACCAACTGGGTGATGCTATTACGTACTTTCTGTGTTCTATGTAATCATGTGTTCTATGCCATGAAGGTTTAAGGTCTGAAGGCAAAAGGTAGTCCAACCCAGTACTAGCAAGGTGTATCTAATAAAGTGCTACATTTTATTATACAGCAATACCCCTCCAATTTACATGCTTTTTACCTGCATCCACAGGGCATGTGAGACACCTGGTTTGACTATTCTTTTTCAGATTAAAATATGCCAGAGACGGCGTGGCTCAATTTGAACATTTGGTGATTTTCTGATTATTTTTGTCTACATTGAGGCCTACAAATGAATCTCTGAGTAGTTTTCACATCCAAAAAATGGCTTTGTTTCAAAAGGAAATTTTCACTTATTTACCAATTGTTGTGAATCTGTGAATTTGGATTGTCTTTGTTAATAAAAAGAAGCTTAAGATGATAGCAGCATGTAAGTAAAGGTGCAGTGAAGAGAACTGGGCTCTTAATATTCATGACTAATAAGCACCAGATGAAGGGTACAGGGAGCACTGGCAAAAAATCCCCAAAATAAAACAAAATGCAAGATTAACTCTCATTCGTCTTACACTTTCAGAAAAATGGTATCAGCATGTACCTAAAAGTAAAACGCTTGTCTCGTTGTGACATTCCTTTTAAGGAGAACAAAATGTACCTTCATTGCAGGGAGTAAGCTGAACCAATCATCACTGTGTTGCTATGTCGTCATTAGCATAGCAACCAATCGCAGACCCCTCAGTTGTTCTAACGTGTCAAAAATACAGATGTGAGATTTCTGCCTAAAGTCTTTATTGAAAAAATTGCTTTATTTGTAAAGTATTTCTAAAGTTTTTGGATTTTTACTGTCCTTGTTATCATTTAAAAGTTTTGTTGTTCAACTTTTACACTTTTCTCACATGGAGGCAGGCTTAACTGACCTGCCACCTAATAGGTGGTCTGCATTAGCTGGTTTGCCTGTGATTCCTAAACCATGTGGAACAAACCGCTCCACACTGGACAGGTGAATATGCAGAGGGGGTGACACTTCTATTTGGAAGAGCTGATGGTAGTGCAATCTTAAAAATGTTTATTTACTGCGCCAGTTTCCGTGAGGTTTCTGTTTGTTTGTTTTGTCTTTAATTTTCTTCAATGGTTCAATTTACACAAGTGTGTTTATTCAGTTTTTCTCAGGCACAATTCTTATTCCATTCATCTCAGCAGTGCATATATTTATACTTGAAAAGAGAGTTTTTTTATTTACTAATAAAGGTACAATTACGTAAAGGTACAACACTGTGGTACTTTAGCTGTAGAACCATACACTTTTTTTACACTTATAGTTTTTTAAAGGTCCTCTTATCATAAAGAGTTTACCTTTTCTCACACTTTTTAGATAAAGGCCTTTGCATACCGACCCCAATGGTCCTCACTAAAAACCAATAAGATAAGGCAGTGCAAAACTTTTTTTTTTTGTGTCACTGGTTCAGTGCGATGTGTGATGTCCTGTTGGCGCCCGTGGTTTTCGTGAGGTTGTGTTGTCGCATGAAACTTTGAAAATTCAGATCAGTGTGTAGAGGCCTGTAGTCTTCATCCAGGAAGTAAGGCTTCAGTTCCTCAACTTCTATCTCACACCACAGTTATTGGCGTTGTGCAATTGCTATGCTTCATGAACGTAACAAAGTGGTTGATTTTTTAAATACTTTGTCAGAGACAAATTTTCTGTTGTGGAATGAGCTCATAGCAAGTTTCCTTTCTTATAAAATGTTTCAAGGATTTGCGCTGACATCTTTCTAACCTTATATATGCTACACATTGACACAATCCTCTGATCGACTCCTGGGTTTAAATTCACTCTACCAGCAGACGTTCAGCAGAATGTGCTCCATGTTTAGGGAACTGGGAATTGAGAACAAAGCCAAACTATGGACTTCAACGTCTCTGAGGAGTTTGTAGGCGGAAATGCTTGTATCCTTCCACACAAAGCAGGAATCTCAATCCGGCAGGTCTCTGGAGATGAAGAACAAATAGAGAACAAGCCTTGGTCCCAGTGAAGTGTCAAGAACAAAGCGCCGCTCACACACTATGAAGGGAAACAGCATTGATTGAGTCCAGACGAGAGCGGCATGGGAATGAGATTTCTGAATAACGGCGAGAAGACAGGAAGCGCTGAAAGTGAATGAGAGCCTTGGATAGAAAAGCGTGAAAAGAACATGGATTAGCTGAAGGCCTTGTGAAAATTAAACATGGTTTACTACAATAGAGCCATCCTGAAACATGTTTACAGCATCGAACAACAAAGAGCTTCATGTATAGTATGCTTTTCTAAAAAAAAAAAAAAAACAATCTACATTTTTCTTCATCTAGGTTTCATTTTAAAGTACATAACATTCACAAACAACCATTGATGAATGTATTTGGCAACATGAAAAGCATAACCATGCATTTCACTCTGTACTGTTTTTTTTTTTTTTTTTTCAAATCTCTCAGCCAATGAATAAACATCCAAAGCAACTACCCAAATATGTGCAGGCTTTCTAACTGCAAAGACAACATCTAAGGTGATATTCTAGGGGCATAAAAAATGTATTTTTATAATGTATAAAAATTTATATACGTATAATATAGTTTGAAAAGCCCATAATTAATAAAAAACTACTTGCCGTGTAATGCTGTTCTGGTTTGTACCTATTGATGCCTCGGATTTATAGCGTTTTGTGTAAAAAATGGAAGCAAAAAAGGGCATTTTGGGAAAAGACTTAAAAAATTAAAATCTGGAATTAAAATGTTTATGTTTGTATGGCTTTGATGTACTTTTGAGAACAGTTAGAAACAGAATTTTCATTTTTGTGCTAAAGAAAACACATATTTATCAAAATGCACTCAAGATCTCTTTTAATCTTAAAGGGAAAAAAAAGAGTCTTCAATTTTCTGTTGCAATAAATGTCACATGTGCAGATTTCCACTGGATATTAGTAACTGAGCTTGTTATGGCCTAGCTCTACTTGGCACGGTTCAATTCCACTTTCTTGTACCATGGGCTCTGAGTGGGCTCGTATTGTTCATTCTATTTCCATCTGGTGACATCATAGTGAATGAAATTAAGTTCTCAAATTTCTCATCACACCACTTAGATCACACTGAACTCGACCTTGTATGAACAGAGAAAGGGAAATTGGCATAATCTCGTTTGTCAATGGTCGAGCCATTTTTTTTTATTTTAATTAACAGTAGACAATAATGGTAGAAACATTTTTGGGCTATTATGTGATGGGATCATGTTTTCGGGTTGCACACAATAATGATGCAAGTAGGGATAATTCTTTCTGGGCAATCAGTGACCTCAACAACTGACCAGTCAGCGATCAACAAAATGTTTGTTTCCAATTAGAGAAAAGCAGACACATTGTATTGCCTGGATTTAAAACCCACATCCAAATAGATATGAAATGTCCTGGAAAAGTCCACTCGGAGAGTAGCCACGGTGTTAAAGAACAGGCCTGATGAGAGATGAAACCCCTGTTGCAGAGTGATGGATGCACCAGAGGGGCATAAAACAATGTACCTATAATATCTTATTCTTATGACACAACCCTGTGTTTTTTTTTTTTTTGTATGTATGAGTTCAATGAGGTCTGAGGCAGGTATTTCCAACATTTATCACACACTTTAATCCTACGCGCATTACATATAAAAAAAAAAATACATGCAAGTAGGGACAAGATTATAGAGGGATTTTAATCTATTACAAGATCAAAGGAAAAACTATAACTAACTGAAACTGTATTGTGTGCTTACAAAACTAGCTAAATTGAACTGAAATTATAGATAAAGTGCTTTTTATTTTCAATTTGTCACTTTAATTATACACCTTTTGTATTTAAACAAACACATTTAAACAAAGTCACTTCCTTTCCATCTCTTGTTGTTAACAGTCAGTTGGTGTATGTGCCATCAAGCAAAATGACTAAATTTGGAGGAAAGCATCAGAGCCATCCATTTCCCAACCAGCTTATTACCTTTTGGGGTCAAGGGGGTCTGCCGGTGTCTATCTCCAGTGCACATTGGGTGAGAGGCAGGAAACCCAAGCAAGCACTGGGAGAACTATCCGCAGTGCCACCGTGCCGCCCAGTGACAAATCCATATTGACTATTCATAATTCCTATAAGATATTTTGACAGTGTCATTTGACCAGTCATAATTGGAATAGAGATGTCCATAATGCTATTGTGATTAGTCTTAACATGCATTGAAGATGTGTTTTTTAGACTAGCCATAAGATACATAATTCATAGATTAGTAATATTTGGAGATATTTGCATAGTCCTAAATCCAATTGGAGACATCTAAAACTGTTATTTGACAAGTTATAAAGGAGTTAGAGGTATCTACAGAGTTATCTTTAATTATAATCTGCACTAGTCACAGGAAGCTGAGCCTCTGTCAAAACTAAAATGAATCTACAATGTAAAGCCAAAACAATTGTAACCTTACCTTGACCATATTCAGAAAAAGGTGACATGTTCCCTCTGAGTATCCACAGGTCTTGTTCATGGGTGAGGGAACAATGGAAGAGGAGATTTTACAGTAATCTCTCCAAAAAGCATCTTCTGGGTCATAGGCATTACTAGTCGTAGGAGGATGAATCAATCTCGCGATCAATGGAAAGGAAACAACAGTAACGAGAGGCTTAGAAATGGATGTAGAGGATTAAATTATCTACAAAACAATACATGTAATCACTCAATGAACAAAAGAAAGTGTAAATGGTCTGAAGAATTTAAAACTTTAATTAAAAAAGTAACAAATATTCAATAGTTTAGTGAAATAACACACTGTTTTATAAAAAAAAAACTTTATTTATCAAATACACTGTTACATGCAGTGAAATTGGACCCCTCTAACTACACACAGTCAAAGGGGAGATTTTAAATACGGGAAAATGTCTGAACAGGAGAGTTGGCTCAAAAAAGACAAACCATTGTAGGAGGGGGTGGTGTGGAGGGATGTGCATAACTCTGTCTATCCAGCTGCTATTCTTTCGGTGCAAGTATCTGACCTGTTCATTTACACCAGAGGGAAAAAGCATTAAGGTCATTATAAAGAGTGAGAGTATCTCATTATCTTGTTCTCACAGGAGAGTTGTTTTGTCTCTTTTAACGGCCTTGACTGAGGCAAAATTGAAGAGATGAAGAAAAGCCAAATGGGAGAGAAAGATTTTGTGAGGTTTGGTCTATTCACAGTTATTTAGTGTCCATCACCGATCTCCATCTTATCAAACATCCGTTGCATGGATGTCAGTCTCTGACCGATGATGTCCAGTTTGCGGTGTTTTATTTCAGAATATGGGCAGTCTGGGACACTGAGTGGAAGGTTCATCTGCAGAAGTTGTGTGACACACTGCAAATGTGCAATGTGTTGATGAGATTTATATTATGGTCTAAGCCCCGGTCACATTTCTCCTGTACAATTCCACTACATGCAATAACGTGAATTATAAGCCCGCCCACAATTAACAATTCTCTATGTAACTTGTCAAATTTATAACAGCATGTTCTCTAATCTACTTCAAAGCAATTCTGAAGTGCTAAAAGTGTACATTTGCTTCATATTGATAAAATCAAAAAAGCTCATGGACCTGACCTCGCTAATGTGGTGGCTAAAGACGCATCAAGTGACTCGATATCGCAGGTCAAAGTTCCTTCCAGCTGAACTTTCCATCAAATCGGAATCCAGAATTGCAGTATGCAGCCGGGAACTTCCTGTTTCACATCTGCCCATGTGATTACATTCAAGTCAATGACATTTGGTTGTGTGACCACCTAAGTTGTTTTTCTTTTTATGTCTCTTCTCTTGCCTTCAGTAAATTAGCTTGGTGCTGCCTTGCATTAGGTGAGCATGGAGTGCTTTCCAAAGCGAGTGGTCCAAGAAAGGACTCTGGTGAAGGAGGGGCAAGTGGCTGAGCAGCTAAATAACGTCTGGGCTCCACCCACCCCCCACCATTTTTTTTTATCATTCATACCATTACGGGAGAGCAGAGCAATGCTGTCTCCAACACTAAAGATCAAAATTGTTATCTGCCTTGCTCTTTTCCATGACATCTTGCATTTAAATTGCACATAAGCTGCTGGATTTAACAAATATGTTTTTTTAACTCTACCTTTCGGGGAAACTAAGTAGGTTTCAATTGGCATGCTGTGTTTTACGTTTTATGCAAGGAACTTTCAATTTTCTAATTAGTTAAAGTGAGTGGATGAATGTATGATGACTGTTGCTATGGAGATTAGGTGTAATAAAAATAAATCAACCTGCAAATAGATTTTTTTTTGGGCGACATCTAAACATTTCCCTGTTGCAATGTCTGTTAAAGAATGTGCAGAGGTCTATTCAAGATTTTGTTTGTATTCAAATAAAAAATGAATTGGTTTTCAATAAAAATGGTATCTGACATTTTGAATTGTAATTTCCAACTCCGATCATATGTCTGTGGACAAACTTTCACAACCAGTCAGTAAATATAAGAGTGCATTTATTTCAACAGAGAGACAGAATAATAAAAACAGTAAATTTGAAAAGGTTACAATAAACTCATATACATTAAATAAGTATTGGATTTGTGGCTCGCATGTTTTTGTGTACATTACTACCTGAGATTGTGAGCCTCTCTTCAAAAGAATGACATCGTGTTACTTGGTCTAAAGAAGCAAATCAATCAGATTCTAAAACCTCCACTTGGTCAATGCCAGGAGCTGTCAAAGGATGCTTGAGATAATACCATTGCCAAGCAGCCTTGTAAAAAGATTGTAGGGAGAAAAGCACAATAACCTTACACATCCTTGAATTAAACATAACAATAGTCCGGAAATTATGGAAAAATATTGTCCAATTTAACCCTTAGATGTCTCTGAACGCACCGGTGCGTGTACCAGTCACACTGGCTGTTTATTTCACTGATTTGAAATAAAATGTGTAGGTTTCAAAAAATGTATTAGTTTTGATATTGTTTTGTTTTAAACAACATTACAAGAGTTATGGCACATTATTTGCAAGGTAATTTAAATTAAAAATAGAAAATGAAATTGGTGCGATATCCCTTGGAAGTACAATACCTGTGATACGGCTTGCATTTTTCACAAGTTCTGGCACAAAAGGAAAACGACACAAAAAGTGTTTGGAACAGTTTATAAGGTTTAGGGGAGTTTCACCTTCATATTTTTTATTTTGTCTCAACACTTTTAATTTTTGTTACGTATTTTGAGATTTTTGCAGTGTACAAAATGTACTACTCAGAATTCTATTTTGTACCAGTTCAGGTTTGTTTTGGAATTCTTGTGTAATGTAATGAAAAAATATATATTTTTAAATGTTGCAACAAGTTTTTTGTAGTTTTTCTTATGCAAAAATATTTGTGATTTGTGATATTAAACAAAATAATTAAATTGTTCATTGGTCAACGAATGAAGGTAAAATATCAAGGTCCTACAGTGTCCCTTTGAAACCTTAGTAACATGGGGAGAATTTAAAAAAAGCAGTACAGCAAAATCCTGTCAAGATGCAGGTACAAAGTCAGGTCATTCTTCATTCATCTTCTAACCTACTCAATATTATATCCTTTCAGAGTCACAGGGATCTGGTGGCGCCTATCTCCAGTGCACACCGGGCGAGAGGCGGAGGTACACCCTGGGCAATCCATCACAGTCTTTGTAAATTCTCAAAGCAATATAGTTTTAATGAGCCGAATTCCTCACTAAAGCAGCTTTTACACCATTGTTACTTTAGTACACTGACCTGGGGTCACGGGCTGTTTGAGGCAGAACTCTTACATAAACTCTCAGTGTTCTTACTTACTTAGTTCTTAGTGCTTTTACTTACTCAACCCGATCCAAATATTAAATAATTGTCTGGCTGTGTTGATGATGTTAATTTACTAACTGTAAAAATTACATTAGGTTTTAATAAAATGCTAAATGCACTAAAATGCACTTGGTGAACCTAGAAGGGGTCAAAATACTTATTTTATATAATATGATAAATGGGTGCAAACCAATCAACAACATTTTTTGTGTGCGTTGTTTCTTACACTGTTTAACCTCCCATTACATTACATCCGATCATTTATTTGTCTATGCGCAACATTCAAAATCTGCACGAGGGTCAAAAACTCCCTTGTTATATGTTAAGGAAGATGTGTTTGAGTGCATAGCTGTGGTTTTCTTGGAAGAACAACTTGTAGTTTTACAGTAAACTACAACAAACCACTTTTTCACCGTTGATTAAAATCAGAGCTTACAGAAAATCATGAATTATACAACACGCACCATGCCATGCAGCACACTCTCTCCCAATAAACATTACTATGCCTCAGGCCAAAGATTGCATTATTAATTAAAAATTCTGATGAAAAAAAACCTTCATTATTAATCTACAGTCATGACTGTAATTTCTTATTAATAAACTACTCAAGTTTTATGCTATTAGAGGTATACACGTCTAAAACAGTAATTAAGGGAGTATAACCTTAGACCCTGTGCAAATAAACAGAATTATTTCCTTTTAGGCATGTTTAAAAAATACTTACGCCTCATTCAGATTCAGTCATCATGAGAAATATCAATTTACGAGCATAATGAAAGCTCCATTAGCTAATTACCTCAGTCTTTTTCTGCCAGAAGTGAACAATGCTTCAAGATGTGCAGACCTTACAACCTCTATATATATAAAAAAAATTACATTCGTAATGTTCAGGTTTTCATTTCATTTTATTGAATTCAGAGCTCATTAACATTTGTCTTTTTTGATTATTTTTCAGGGGTAGTTCACTAGTGGAGGACATTTTAATTTCAGAGGTTATAGGTGTGCAATTGGCTCAAGTTGATGGGATGTTGAACTAGTGTCATGTTATTTATCCAACATACTCAAAATTCAACCCATAGAAACTTTTAATATCAGTTTGGCTCAAACATATATTTCTCAGACAGTATATAAAACATATAAATAAAAAAATACCAAACCGAGGAAGCTCACTGTAGATTTAAAAATGGTGTAATACTACAATACGTTACTAAAGCACATTTAGATTAAACAATTGCCCAGGTAACAGAGCCATTCACTTTACCTTACTCTGAACTTAATATATCAAACGTTGGGGGATGTAGACAAACTTCAGATTATTTATACGTGCGTTCTGTGCTTGGTTTCACATCAAAATAATTAAAAGCCTTCGATGCCTCCATAGAAATTACTTTGTGTGTAACAGAGTGATTGAGTCATTTATTTTGAACAGAACTAGTAATCCTAGGATGGAAAAATGGGTTCAGTCATTTCGTGAATTACTTTTCAAAGATTCAATCTTGGGAACTGATATGAAAGCCACATCACAGAATAATTTTATCAATTTGTACTTACTGTGGAGGTATACGACTCGCAGTTCAGTGAGAAATAGCCTTCTATTACAATGCTGGCATGACACTCTATAACTTACAACCTATTCTTTTATAACATGACGTTTCCCAAGAGAACAGCTTGGGATGTAAGCTTTGAGCTGTATTTTAAGCTGTCAATCAAAAAAATGTTGAGAGAGACTGACAGTTCATCCAATCATCATCCTTCCGCCTAGTGTCTGGCTGCATCCCCTCTAGAGACACCGAGCTTCACTAAACAGATCACTTTAGCTTTTACCCAATAAGCATCCTGCTTCAGCAGAAAACATGCACAACTTAGTGGCTTACTGAATCTGTATTACTATGTATGATGGAGAAATCACATTACTGTGAGCTCTATCTACTTTTAGAACTTAAAAAGTGCACATTTTACAATTGATTTAAAAATTATTGTCTGAACTTGCAAAACTTGAATTTTGTTTGAGGCCAGGGAAAATGAGGGGCTGGCCAAGTAGCAAGAAATTCCACAGCCAATCGATGAGCTTGTTGGTAGTCCAAAAGGAAACAGGCCCTCACACGGAAGATTTTTAAAACTTTAGACTCTTTTTTTTAGTATAAAATTTGGGGGACTACCAGCAGCTCTCAGTAGGTTCAATAAGTCCTAATCAACCATTTGTAACATAAACAACATGCACTAAAGAGAGCATTCTCTTGAACCTGATTCCCTTAACCTTGTTACAGACTCATAACAACACATTCAACTCTGTTTTATTTGGATATATTTTTTTAGAATAGTAGTCTTCGATTTTAAAAGGTGTTGAAAATGGATTATTCAAATAATAAATTGTTGAAATATGACAAAACGGATAAAACAGTTTAAATGAAGACAAATTTTTCATTTTTTTGTTTCTACAACTAGGCAACAATTTGTTCACAATTTTTTTTCTCCTAAAATATTCCCACGGTAGCTCTAGGTCCTAACTAAACATATCAAGATGCACTTCAGTGTGACAAATGCTTGACTAACACGATTGTTAAACCACCGGAAACAAGAAAATTTCATAATTAAAGCTGCGAGCAGCGATCATAGATAAAGAAGTAGCTTATCAATGTAAAATGTTATATTAACACCAGACATACCTTCAGATAAGACTGATGGAGTTTTGAAGTAAACAGATACAATCTCTAAGAAAAGTTTGTAAGTCCATTTTCACAAAATAATTCATTTCCTGTTGGGTGTTGGTTATTTGTAGGTCCCTGTCCTAAAGTGTTCCAAATTTTAAATATGTTCTTCAAACACCCTCCAAAATAGCAGTATAAAACTGCAGAAAATATGATATATCATGTTGGCACTAGGTGGCGCTATTACTGACACTGTATGTTCCTATATAGATTTGTTCAGACATGGACTCTTAACATACATGGCAAATTCGAGCTAAACTGGACATTGCATGGCTGAGTTTCTAGCTACTTCCTGTTCATGTGAAAATTTTAAGTATAACACAAGCAAAAGTGCCCATTTTTAGAGGTTTTTGCAAATAACTGACTTCCTGACGGTTTTGGAAACGTGAACCATATTACTTATATGTAAGTCTTGGTACCCTACACATGTGTACCAAACTTTGCCTGCGTATGACAAACTGAGAGCGCAAGACAACCTGAAATGCATTAGGAGCCATTTTGCCACACCCACTTTTCAAGCCCATTTAGACAATCAAAAATGCATAGAAAGCTGTGAAACAAGCTTAAAATGTTCTTTGACATCACAAGGAATAACTTAATAAACATTTGAGGGTTGAGCTGGAACTGTACCTTAACTAGTTTAAAACATAGTAATTATTAGTAAATGTTAGTTAATGCTTGATTTAAAGCGAGAACATTTAAGAGAAAATGTGGTTTGTGTTTTTGACGAATGGAATTCATGAACTTTGCACACACTACAAAAGCCTTCTTTGTCAGTTGAACAAAATTGAAAATGCTTTACAAGAGCATACTGCATGTTAGTGGAGGAGGTTGCAATTTCATTTCACAGCAAATGTCATGCGCAGTCTTTAGGAGTGTCTATCAGAGATGTGTGCGTGTTTCGGTGTCGTGATCACAGAGTTTTTCATCTAAGATCTTTTACCCATAACACCATGTTTTCCTGCATTTACTTGAGCTGACTCAAATCTTCCACATCTGTGAGGAAGTAAACCCACGCTTCAAAGGGGACAGAAACTGCATTTCTACTTAAAATTGTTGTTCCGCTAAAAAAAGATCCATTACATAAAATACACTGGTCTGGGAAAGACGGGGGGAAACCCTGGACATGTCACCAGTCCATCGTGGACCCTTGCACCGCACACAGTCGATGTTTCCTCATCCCATCAATGATTTGCTCATCTGTTTCCTTTCTAACTGAGGATATAAAAAAAGTCTTAAACAGCAACTAAATTAAACTGCTGTAAAAATCAGCTAATTTTTTTTTGTTTCTTTTCTTTTCTTTTCTTTTCTTTTCTTTTCTTTTCTTTTCTTTTCTTTTCTTTTCTTTTCTTTTTCCATAAATCTCTTTATTATGGAGCCCCTAAAGGGTCATGGCGGTAGGAGAAAAATGGTGGTAGGAGAAAAAAAAAATTATGGTCAGAAAAAAGAAACAATCGGGGTGAGAAAAAAAAATTAGGCTTGGCGAAAAAACTACAGAGCCTTCGGAGTCCCTAAAGGGTCATTTCTCCTACTGCTCTGACCGCACTACAAAATCGAATACAGTCTAACGAAACAAAAAAAAATCATAATCTAAAGTTTGTACAATATTGTAGATTCATGAATTATTCACATAATCACTGCTTTAAGCTACAGAGCCATGACCCTTTAGGGCCTCTTTACTATTTTGGACTGTGAAAGCCGTTGAAATGGAATTTCAACAAAACCTGTTTTCTTTATTATTATTTGCAAAACAGTTAATTTTATTTCTTTTAAAAATAAAACTACCTACTGAATATACAGTCTAAGTTTGTACAATGCTGTACACTTGTGAATTATTCAAATAATCACTGCTGTAAGCATCTTGCATTTGGCGATTATATTCTTTTAAACTTATATTTATAGTTATACTTAAAAACAACACAATTTTAGAGGAGTACAGCACATATGCACACTTCCGGTATCTTTGCAAGGGAACGCAAAAAAGGAAAATTTGTTTCGCCCATCCTTATTTTTTTCAACCCTGATATTTTTTTTTCCTACCACTGTATTTTTTTCTCCTACCGCCATGACCTTTTAGGCTGGGAGCTCCGTAGGGTACCGTAGTTTTTTCACCAAGCTTCATTTTTTTCTCCAACTGCCATTTTTTCTCCTAGCGTCATAACCCTTTAGGGGCTCCGTAATTTATCCATCTAAGTTTGGTTTATTTTAATCCAGGGTTTTTACTGATTTCTGGGAAAAAAAAAAAAAAATAATAATAATAATAATTTGTTTCCAATATGAAAAAGTATTGTGACCTGATTATTTTTTTCCCTTTTATCATATTCTTGTCAAACATTTGTAACAACGTTGGCATTGTGGATTTTTTAGTTTTTTTTATTTTTAATTTATTGTTCGAGCCCCATTGACTTCCATTATAACGACCTTTTTTGTTTGCAATGCCACCAAATAATCATGCATTCCTGATTTTTGGTGGTCATTCCCTTTGAACCATTCACTCAGAATCTTAATCTAAAAATATTACTTTTATAGGCTCCTCTGCACTGAAGTGAATTCTTCTCTTGTTCATGTCTCTGTGCTCATCAGCTTGTAGCAGTTAATTGCGTAAATGAATCTAATGCAATGAATCAACGTGTTAGTTTATGTGTGTGAGCGTGTGTGATGGGTGTTAATTAGCTAGAAGAGATTTGCCATGTCCTCCTCCACACACCCCCTGCCACAACAGATCATAAAACCGAAATTCAGTCTGCACGCATCATTCCAGTAATTAAGATTTGTGTTTAATGTTTTAAAAGCTCACAGAACATTGTTTATTCCCCCAAAATATAAGCATTTTGGTCAATCAACGTGCACCAGAAGACATTACATGTGGATTGAAGCTTGCTAACCATAACTTTCAGGATTCCACCCAAATTGAATCATGAAATAGTTGCATTTGTCATTTTAAAAGAACAATTGCATCCCAGTGCAAGAATTAACGGAAATCATCTTTTTCTCGTTTTCGCAGGTCTCCACAGAATGGAGCGAGAATGAGCAGAGCGCGGTCGAGAGAGAAGCATGAACTGGAGGCTCATTGAAGTCACTTACTTCCTGTTTTTATGGGACCATATAACAGTTCAGTCTTCCCGCCAAGAGCCCTCGGCCAATGAGCAGCATGCTAGCAAGCCGTTCGACTGGCTCATATCGGACCGTGGCCCATTCCACCATGCCAAGGGGTACGTGTCCTTCATGGAGAGATATCGACAAGGATTCACCACCCGCTATAAGATTTATAGGTGAGCAAAGGTTTATATTTCTTCTGTGTATTGGGGAGTAGTCCATTTTTTCACTGTATGCCAGTTTTAAAGATGAGTTTTCCCAATGTTTGATGTATGCGTGCACTACTGGATAATGTGCAAATTCCAACAGTTTTAAAAATAATCACAAAATGGCCATTTTTTTCTTTCGGTTAAATGATGGTGTTTGATGATGGAGGTCTAGAGAAATGCAACATGTTTAGAAACTTGACATATTTTCAGACCCTCTAGTGATTTTATTTTTTCTACCTTGTCTTTTATCGGCCCATGATAATAAAAATAAGGAATAGAGGAAAATGTGTTTTCACAAAAAAATGTTTGCTGTATGTGTGTTATACCTCACTTTTTCCAACACATATCCATTTAATGTATTCTATGGCAATCCAGCCTTTTCACAACTTTCTTATGTTAATTTCTTAACAAAAAACAGAAAAAGCTTAAAGAAGCTAAAAAAACATAAATTGAATTCACATTTCATGTTATTCACATGCTTTTTTTTATTTTCAATTTTGACATAAACTATACTTTTGGTCTTTGATATTGAAAATAAAAATAAAAACAACATCCAGGGCACAACGTGTGAAAAAGGATCACTAACAATTATCTCCCTCTACTTCTACTGGTTATCACAAATTCTCTCCAAGGCCTGCTCTATCATCTTCTGCACAGACTTTCTCATCTTTACACACCCTTCACCTGAGGATACCAGGGGCCTGTACCATGAAGGTAGATGAACAAACTCAGAGTTACAGGATTAGTTTTGGGTTGACAAATCCAAACCGATGCAATGAGGCATTAATGGTACCATGATGAAGCTCATCAACTTTCTTTGTTAACCCAGGCTTTGATCCTTAAGCATGATTACTTGAGGCGCGCGCGTGCACATAAAAGAGTGACGTGCCACCGAACAACCAATTGCGTTCGACATGGAGAGAGGGAGGTCCTTATATTTCTCCGCTGAGGATCAAACTATTATAATGCAGAAATACAATGAATTTAAGCACGTTTTACAAGCGCGCAGTAATACCGTGTCTGCTGCCAAAGCGAGAGAAGACTGTTGGAGAAAGATTGCGGATAGCGTTAATGCGTAAATTAAATACATATTTTATACATCAAGGTCTAATTATGTATATGTAACGTTAGTTTATGTATTTGCACGCCCGTACAAATTATGCTAACACTTTACAATAACAGTGTAATTGTTAAAAGCATTCGACCGGACAAATGAAGAATGATCACTAAAGTTGTAGTGTTACTAACTACTTTTCAATTACTGGATTTCAATATGCTTTCACTGCTCAACTACTGTTAACAGTTAAAATAATTTTAAATGCTTGCACACACACACACACATGCAAAAAAATGCAACGCAATACATACCATTTGTGTTACAGTAAGGGCATGGCTTCGACGCGTCACATTTGTTATGTGCGGCTCTAGAATTTCGCAAAGATACAATATGCCTTCGGCGGAAAATCTGTATCTTTCATACAAGTAACTATCAGGGAAGGCAATGGGATCTTGTTTGTCCCTTAAAACTCTTTCTCTGCGAAGTGCTCTTCGAACAATTTGCGCGGAAATGTCCACAGGATTTCTCAGAAAAGGACAAGCCATTGCAACAGACACTAGAAATTTGTTGCGTCACTGAAATGTTCACTACTGATTGGTCAAATTTCATTTTGAGATCTTGAATCCACAAGATGCCCTTGTGGATGCTAACCTGCTCTGCCCCGGAGCAGGTTAGCCGTGCGGCACAAGTTACCATGGCAATGAACACCAACTGAAGACGAGTTTCTTTCATGGTACCTAAAACCCAGCATCGGTGCAAACTAATCCTAAACTTACCTGGCTAGCCAGCTAATCCGGCTTCATGGTAGAGGCTGTGGGAAATTTTATTAACTTTCTATGGTTTCTTGTAAAGTCATATCTCACTATAACGAGAATGAATGGTTTCATTATACCTGGCCTTGGAGAGGAAGACTCCCTTTTCCTTCCCAGGCAGAAAGAGACAAGGATATTCCTCCAGAATATTCCAGTTTTGTTTCAAAGGAAATGCAACTGAACGGTGATATTTGAGCTGAGAACAACGGAGAAGATTCAGAATCATCATATGAACGGTCTGGGAAGGTTATCCGATGCATCGTGTGGATTTCTTGTTTTTTCTTATTAAATCTACCTTTTTATTAATACACGTTCACCTCTTCGGTTTTTGAACACACAATGGATTACGGGTTTTGACCCAATAATATAAAAAAATCCAACAAGGCCCCAGCTCTATTATTGGTACATCTAGACCAACAACCTGCCAGTAAGACCCTCTTCCCACCCACTTGGTAATCTAATCCGCCATATCTTTCATGCTTCTCATTAATCTGCTGCTCTTCCTGTTTCTCTTAAAGCTGCTACGATCACTATTCTGAAGTGATTGTAGCAGGTGATCAAACTTGCCATTTCTCTGCAAAGCACTCAAACATATTGTAGCTAACTGATTAACTAACTGAGCATAAGTTTCAGACAGCTCTGGTAAAGATATCAAATAATCTCATTGTCCGTCTTAGTGCTTTAAGATCTCATGACTGCTTTTGAAACCATTGCCCACCATATAATGGTTTGTTGGCTGCAGGCTATTGGTCTTTCACCAGAGCAAATTTGCCTCTAAATACACATAAAAGTTTGTGAACCGATCAAGGAAATTGATTGTATCAACAAAATTGAAGATCTCCCTAATCATGAACGCAGGGTGTAATTAAGAGACGCTGTCATACACAGTTTAAGAAATGTCCTGCAGTGTTTGTCTGGATGAGATGATGTAAATGAGACATGACAGTCTTATAATGAGCTCTTAAATACTGTATGTGTATTTACAGCTGTGCCAATGTACCAATGCTAATGGGCCCCAAAATTGCATCATTTAAGCGATTGATTATACACTTTACGGCCACAAGTTTTGCCATTTTTTTCGTTTTAATGCAGAAATGTTTTAATTTCCCCTGAGGTTATTTTTTTCAAACCTTTTTTTTGGATTTTTTTAATCCATAAATAAAACCTTTATTCATCTTCCAACCCGCTTTTTCCACCTAAAGGGAATTTAGATTAATTAATAAACCCAACCGCATGTTTTTGGTATTGTGGAGGAAACCAAAGAGCAAGCACGAGGAGAACATGCAAACTCCTTCCAGGAAGGACATCACAGAGCCTTGAACCGACAACCAGGCCTCAGTGCGCCACCTGTGTCACCTAAATAAAAACATATTCCCCAAAACTACAGGATAAACAGATGAAATGTATATAAGTTTAAGTGAACTAAATGATTAACAGAAAGACTAGAATTTCTGAGAACTTCTGAAATTCTAGAAATATACAATAACTATAAAGCCCAGAAAATAAAAGATTTATGCAAATAAAGATTATCAATAAGCAAAAATAAAATAAAACAAAAATAGCATGTTAAATCTAACCAGCTAAACATGTTTTTAATATTTACATAATAAAATGAAATTGATTGAAATAAGCTTATTAAATATGGTATTAAACAAACCAAAAAATGAATTCCCTTTTCTATAGACATCACTGATTTCTATAAAAGTATGATAAAAATAATAATAAGGTTGATGATCAAAAGGAATAATATAACTTGTTAGTTAGCAATAAATAAAAGACATTTTAGAAGTTTTAGTGACCATAATTAGAGCTTCACTAAAACAAATAATTGAAGCTAAATCTAAGAATATTTATTATCCCTAAAATTAGGATGTACATGGGATTTTTTTTACATTTTTCTCTCACACCATGTACAAAAAAACTGTCTCCACACGCCAGTTTGAAAAAAAAAAAAAAACGCATCCCCACAGACACTCAAACACCCCTGAAATGTAATATCTCCAACAAACCAACAGATGTCAGTTGATTCATGGTGTTTTTTAAACTGTTATTCAGCACTGCGTGTGCAAAAACACCAGCAGCTCTGTTCAGTGAGCAAGTGGGAAACATGTGCATGTAATAATGTACATACTCTAAGCCACGATAGTGGAGTACAACGTAGTAAACACAGTAATGACCGAACGTAACTACAATGACAAACCCCACCCCCTGGACACATGATACTCTGGTTTTCTTTTTTTATATATATTCATTGGTTTTTCATTTGAACAGATACGACAGTAGAGGGAGACAGGAAGAAAGGCGGAGAGAAAATGGGGTGGGATGGGAAAGACGACTCGGGACTCGAACCTGCGTCGCCCTGCGCACCGTCCACTACACCACAACCAGGACGATACTCTGGTTTTCTAACACAATTAACAGTGTTCAGACGGACAGCATAACCGCACAGAAAAATAATCGGCTCCGTGTGGACAGGGCCCTAAACTGTCACTGGAAGACAGCTGATAGCAATGTAAAAAATGTGTGAGCACTTTATAATGCATTTTAAGGTCTTTCCATTTGGCATTTCCTCTTGCTGATATAAAACTTTCTGGCATGAAGACGTCCCGTCCATATCAGTGACACTTGCATAAATCATGTCAAGCTCTGAGTGCAAGTGTGTCTATGCGTGTGTGTCGGCGAGAGAGAATCCCAGTCAGAATGATTTTTACAGCAGTGTTTTATTTATTTTCAACCAAAAAACAAGCATAGGTTAATACAGACGCAAGCGTTTCAGAGTAGAGATGAGACTCCACCAGACTAAACTTACAAAAACAGCATGGTGTAACTATGTTCTCTACGTGTAGCTCTTGCTCAAGCAGCTTTAGGGATTTGCATTGGTAGGGCTATAGTGACTGAGCATTGGCATTCTTTCCTTTCACTTTATGAATAGTTCTACACACAGAGAAGAGATTCAAGTTTTTTAATGAAAGTTCAAATATACAACATTTATATAAATTGCAATTGAACATCACTGATAGTGTGACTTCTATTATCTGAAAGAAGGCAACATAACTTAACGGGTTGCATTTAAAACAAATTAAACATTGCATGTGAAACCGATTTTCTTTTCTTACTGTCGGTGGCCTTTAGTGCTGTTCCATAATTGGAAGTGACCCCTGTGTTTTGAGTCACGTCTTCGTTTTTTTTAAGTTACAGTAGACTCTTTGCGTTATGTTCATGTTGCACAAAGGGGTGGATGGAGTGGGCATGCACAGATTGATCTGTGTAATCAGTTTACCTTCATCAGTTACATGTTCTACTCTATCCATAAGAGTGAGTTGGCCATTATCTCAAAGGGAGTGAGAACTTTGACCAATAATCTCAAAGGGGGCTGGCACGGTTGACCAGTAATCTTGAAGGCACGGAGTGGGAATGAACGGATCACTCAGCACCCGCCCCTAATACTGCCTTCCACAAATAGATACATTTGGTCCTCCTGGCTCCGTTCCTGAAGATTCTTTTGAAAGGAGCGACGACACTGCTCAAGAAGACTCACAGTCACCAACCTTTCCAGGTGATTCTGACCGCGTCAGCGTCTCACAGCGATAAGAGTAGAACTGGCCCAACCAGTGTCCACACACCTTGACCCATAGAATCTGTCCCGTTCCGATTGTGTAGTTCCTGCCATTCTTCCGAGTTTGGTTGCCAGAACCCCTAAAACCTTGTTGTTTTATGATCCTAGCCCATTATTGAATCCTGAACCTAGTGAGGGTACTTAAGTGAGTCAATTCAAAGATGAGTTTGTCGCAGTGTTGTCCTTATCGGACCCAGAGACTCCCTTGTTTATTGACTGCTGTGTAAGTCTTCCAGTTTCTACATGGACTAAGTTAGCGCTAAGGTCAAAAGGCTTGCTCTGTCCACATTAGTGATGAGTATGCAAATAATTAATGATGATAACATTTGGCAAAATTGCCCGAATTGGTTGCAAAATTGGTACAAACTGGATTCTGCACCTACAGGGTGCTTTGAAAAGGTATAAAACTCTTAATAATAACCCCTTCCATATCGTCAAGTCACTCCCTCTTGGAAATACATAGACTGTTTGATCCCTCATCCCACTTCGTTGATCTGACAAGAGAATGAAGCAGTAAACTGGATCCAAGCTCCATATTTCGGGTTCATATTTTACTTTCTTTTTATTCTCATGGCTGCAAGGTTGTCTGTACTTGATTTCACTAGTCTTCTTTCCTGTTCCGTCCTCCCTCTTTCACATCCTCTTCTATGTTTTACAGCTCTTTTCTTTCATCTTTCGTTCACCATGTCTGCATGGTTTTCTTCTCTGTATGTTTTTCCCTCTAATGTCAGATGTAGTTCACTCACTGCAAAGAAAGTGAGTGAGCTAGAAGCCTTGCTTTGTCAAGACAGTCACTGTTCCTTGTGCTTTGAAATGTCACCTACTTGCATAAAGATTCAATGCTCCTACCCTAAAATTAATACCATGACAGAAAACCCATGAGGCACATGAACTCTCGGTTTAATATGTGCTGTTATTATTTGTGCCATTGTCGGAGTCTGCTCATTGACTTGTCATTGGATAAAATGTAAAAACCCTTTGGTAGAATTAATTTAGCCCTCAATAAAGGAGAATAAAGAATCTCCACAATGTGTTTTTATACCTGTACAAGCTCTTGCAGTAATGATTCAGAATTTTCATATCGGGGTTCTCTATTTGAGGTTCTTCTCTATAAGGGTTCTAGAGTGAATGAGAGTTACACATTATACTGTGATACTGAAATTATGATAATGCCCACCAAGCTTTACCCCAACATCTGAATCAACAAGAAGCTGTGATAAGGAAGCACTGAGTCAATGCAGCCCATCAACTAGGGGTGGGCGATATCTCGATATTTAAAATATATCGAGATATTTTTTAAACTCGATATGAATTCTGGCATATCGTACATATCGATATAATGTCTATATTTAATTTTCGCCACTTTGCTTGTTTGCCTTCTCTGTGCTGTGCTCGTCCGCGCCTCCTTGCTTTTGTTTCCCCTCCCCTTGCCTGTCGTCTCAATCAACATGGCGGCGCCCGCAACCAGCCCGGAGGGTACAGAACTTGTTGCAAAAAAAGAACAGCTGGCTCCATTATATGGAAATACTTTGGTTTTAAGTCGTCAGACGAACAACAGACAGATGTCTACTGCCGTGAAGGCCGTGAAAGTTGCTGCCAACCAAAGCTCAACTAATCTCCACAATTCTATAACGCGGAGTGTTGAATATGAAAGACAGAACGCAAGGTGGTGTAGCATCACAGAGTTCGTGGCATTTCACATAGCGGTGGACATGGCACCCATATCCGTCGTTGAACAACGTGGCTTTAAACGTATGCTAAAAACACTTGATCCCAGTCAGATACAGTTTACCTAGTCTGCATTACTTTTCGAGACAGGAACTCCCGCGACTGTACACTACAGAGAGAGCGCGGCTTGCTGCTGAATTGGAAAAGGTTACTTACAACAGAGGTCCTGCAAAGATGAGCTTGAGTTGAGTTGTTTTATTTTTGAATGAAAAGAAGGCAATGTGTATTATTTTACAGTTAAATTATTAATTATGTTATCAGGGATTTTGTTTATATCCTAAATGTTACAGGAGCACTTTGTCCCTATGCACTGCCTGTTTTTTAGTTGTTTTATTTTTAAATGAAAAGGCAATATGTATTTCTTTATTGTTTTATAATATGTATACAAGGATTTCTGAAAGAAAATTTGCAGAAGCACCTCTGAGCTTCAATAAAAAACGACTTTGACATTTGTAGTATTATTTTTTTTTGCAGTAGGTTTTTTTTTTCTTTTTTGGGGGTTGTGGTTATAAATCCTGTAAAGATATCGAGATATATATCGTATATCGAGATATAGCAAAATATATCAAGATATATTTTTTGCTTCATATCGCCCAGCCCTACCATCAACGGCCAAAATCTGTCCATTCGAAAATGGTATTTCTATATTTGGGTTAGATATGTTTCAAATGCATGTCGGGAGTAAAATAGTGAAACAAGACCAAACTCCACCGCAAACACATTGTGAATTGAGCCATCTTTTGATTTTGTAGCTGTGTAGCGATAAAAACAAAGCTCATGGTTCGATATTTTCCACGGTCTCGGTTATGAGCAAAATAGTTCTTTTTTTAATCATCCTTTCTATAGATCCCATGAACAGATTAAAAATAGGTGTTGGATAGAACTTACTTTATTTGGCAAAATCAAACCTCAATGCACATATTTAAAAATTGATGCTTTAAATAAACATGTAGTCATGTTTAACGTGTAGCCTTTGCATACTTACATTAAATAAAAGTGCTGACATTGTTTACCATCATTTCTTTTTCCATCTTTGTCGTATTCGTCAAAACTAACTTTGCTAACCAGCAAAGCACGGGTAAAAACTGACGTCACCTCATATCGCTCACTGATGGAGCTCCACTCTGGCCACGGTTAGAGTGACACACGTAAAGTCCCACCCTCCTCTTACTTTAGCCCTCTCTGATTGCATATTTACACATGGAGCAGGTCATTGATTGGATATTTGCTCTCAGAAATTTATTCACATTTGTAAACAAGAAGTTTGTGTTTGGAAATAATAATACATACAGAGTTATTTAAACGACGAACAGAGCAATCGTGATTCACAAATGCATATTAAACCATGGACAGTGTACTGTTCGGTTCAATATAAAAAAGTATTGTGGAATACTGGTAGTTACTGAACAAAGGTTCTTTTTTTTTCAAACAATGAATAACTAACTTTTTTTTGCCAATATGCCACCCAATAAAGTCCCTTTAGGATTTAATTTAATAATTCAAATTTGTAGTTGAGCCTAAAAAAAGTCGGCTTTACAGTTAATAGTAGAATGCTTTATACCCACCACAATTACGTTATTTTTTTACACAAAAACCCCTTTCATTTGATCCAAAGGGTTAGTTTGTCAGAGATCCACCAATCAATAGCACTTTATTAAATCAGTCATCCAATCAGATCACTTCTCCAATCTATCTCCCTCTGTTAAAAGGTTCATCCACAGATCTCCTCAGTTGTCAGATCTACAGTTCACCCACCCTGACTCTCCATGCCTTCTTGGATCTCCACCTCTGTTCCATGTCTCTTCTGGGTTAAACCATCTAATCATTGCAGTACCCCACTCCAACCACTCACCTGATACTACTGTGTCCCGGGCACATCCCGCTGTTTGCTGGAAGAGTTACTGTTTAACGCTGAGTCCAGTTCCCTTTATTCTGTCAACCTTTGTATATTTTTATAAATAAACCTTTGTATATAGTTCCTGATACAGTTCCTTCTCCTTCCTCAAACACATCATTAGAGGAGCTATATGTTTATTTATGAGCTTAAAATATTTTTGAGCTCATGCTAAAAAAAGCAACCAATGACAAAATTCTCAGCATAAAAGTAAACATTGATCTTTTCTGTGTTGACATTGTTAGGAATTTCCCTGTTTAAAGTATGACTGTAAAAAGCTGTCTCCCAAGCCAGGGTCTGCCATGAAGGATAATTTAGGCTCTGTCTGCTCCTTGCTGCCAACAACAAAATTACATGTACCAACAGTTGCCTAAAAAAGCTAAAGAGTCAAGATTTAAAGAGGAAACGGATGGTATGAATATGGAAACATTTATTAAATTTGAACTGATATGCTACTGGTCTAATAAGATTCAATGATCTATGCTAAGCTACACTAAAAGTGTTGTTGCTAGACCACCACAAAAATGCTGAATAGATTATAATATGTTAAAACACCACTTATTATCTCAGGGGAGAAAAGAGTATAAGCTATGTAAAAAAAACAAAAAAACAAAAAAAAAACGTCAGTTCATTAACACTCAAAGTTTTATTAATAAATAGATATTAAGTATGCAAATAATGTCAAATATAGAATTTTTTGCTATAAAATATTGCTATAATAGTTGCTATCAAACACATTTTCATATTTTATGAAAAGTGGTTTGATTATTCTCAGAAATATAATGTTTTAGCAGGTCTCTAAAATGAACAAGCTTTTACAGAAGGACAAAAGGTTAATAAAGTCTATTAAACAAAAACATGCAGAGTTCGATGAAAACAGGAATCAAAAACTAACATTAATCAAACCAAAAATTAATTGTGAATAGCGATGACACCTTTGAAATAATTAGTGGGGGACAGCTGCAAACAGTTAAGGAGATGAGCTGTGGGCAGAGGGTCATGGGAAATGAAGTCTGATGTAGAGCCTTATCATAGTTTCGTAATTTGGCTCATGTGGTTTTGGATCATTTCTGGATATCAAATGAGAAAAATTGCTGATTTTAGTTATTCTCAGTTGATTTACTATGAATGAAAGATTTACACAAAAACAAGTCCCTTTTAACGCTTGATCCCTAAATTGGCGAAAGGAAGTGGTTGATGCATTTGACAGGGACAGCGACAGAGTGTCTCAGTTTGTTCCCTCGTCTCCACAATAGAAGGAAGCATCAAATTCAGCCGTCGATGCAGGATATCGACTTGCCTGTGACAAGACAATTAAATCCTCCATCGATACCGAGTTCAATTCACTGCACTTCTCATTAAAAATTTAATCGAAAAATCTGCAATCACATCTGTCTGACATCTGCACTGCTGTCACATCAGCTGGGAAAGCTCATCCATCAAATCCCGATAATCTGAATAAAAGTTTCAATCATTTTTTACATTCAATCATCTGAGTCGCTCAAGCCGACATGTTCTGTTATGTGTCGAACTGGGTCGTTTTATCTAATCCGCCGCTCATTTTTAGCCATTTCAGGCCAAGTAAATGCTGTCTAGCCCTGATTTGTTCCACAATGCTCTTCTGACTCAGTTTTCATAACAAACAGAAAGAAATTCGCAAGGGTCATGTTGATCTCCCTATGATGCTTTCTGCTTTGATTCTAATGGAACTTTCAATGCGATCCTGGGATTGAACTTCCCAAAGGGGTTAAGGGCTGGTGAACTGAGGGACCAAAAGTGCTCTGAGCTGATGGAACAATAAAGCATGCTAAAAGTTTCAGAACTGAACAGTTATGCTTAATATAATTGTTGCAGTTAATCTGTAATCGACCAAAACATTCCGGCATCATGTCGACATTGAAACAGTCATGAAGGCTTTCCATTTTCTACCAAAATACTTCATCATCCAAATCGTTTACTGCTTCATGAGAATTTCGCCATTGCTCAATCCACAATTATTTCAACAAGAATTTTAATCCATTTTAAAAGGGCAAGAAAGTGGTTGATCTTTTCATATATGAGGTAATGTGACTGAAAAAAAAAAACTTTTACTTTCCTGCTCTGTTTTTTTTTCAATCGTTTACAAGCATTATCTGAAAGCATGCTTCATATTCTCAAAATTACTACTAAATCTAAAAAACACGGGGAAAAGCTCTCAATTCCCCTGCAAAATGAAACATTGGATTCTAAACAATGTTATTTCTTCTCAAAATGGTACAGTGGTACCCTGTGTTATGAAATTAATCCGTTCCAGGGTGGCGTTCGTATCTCAGAGTTTTACATTTAAAATGCCTAATCTGTGCAACGGTTCTCAGAAACAACAGTATAAGTTGATAAATAAATGGAAAACCAGAGAAAAATCGAGTAACGTTTCGTTAATCCTTAGATCTACACATTGTTAATGTAATAAATGATAATAAAACAGAACAAACATAAGCAAAATATGTAATACGTACACAAATGTGAAACCTTACCTTGTGTGAAGCGATGTGTTGGAGGAGGTGGAACGGGTGGCAGAAAACATTATGGCACTACGTATAAAAGTTAACTTTCTCAATATATTTCACAAATTACTGACACTAACACGGTTTTAAGCACAAGCGGAGAGAATACAGAGCGTGTGAGAGAATACCGAGGGTGGAGAGATGCTTCTGAGAACGCGTCACATGGTTTCTCTAAGTTGAGCTACAGAACAGCACTTTCCACATTATAAACATTATTTCTTTTACAACAGCTTGACTCTAACTTTTGTTATAGTACATTATTGGTAATCTATACATAATGTTTTGCTCGATTTAAAAACTGATTTAAAGTGTTTTAAAGTGTATCACTTTACAGCACACTTTAAAGGGAGAATGGAGCGCCAGGACCCAGAAGTGCAACGTGACGTCTTACTTAACAAGTGGATAATAGAGCAGAAATGTTTGTTAATGTTTGTATCTCGAATTTAGCTTCGTATCTCAGAGCGAAAAATTTCCCGCGAGACCTTTCGTATCTCGAACATTTCGCAACTCGAAGCTTTCGTATCTCGGGGTACCACTGTACTTTGTTTTCAAATGACACACACAAACCATCAACTGAATAGACATTTCTAAGATCCCGCTGAACACTGAGAAAACACTACAGTGAACGGAAAACACTTGTTCTATATTCATCATAATGTGTGTTTGTACAGTAGTTTAAAGTAGAAAGATTATAAAATTATCTCCCTCCATCACTTGAGTAAAAAAGATGACTTAATGCAAACAATAACACTGCCCCTAGTGGATGGATGTTGGCGGGATGCACATATAAATCAAACTAGACCCTAGCCTTCTTAATTTTTATGATCTGAAAACTTTCAAAATTCCATTTGTGATGGTTAAAATAGTGTTGTAAAGTATTGAGATACATATCGTGTCGTGGACATAATGTCGAGGTATGTTTCATGAGCAGAGTGTGTCGTTACAACCCTATTATTAATATACAATATGTAATTCAGGGCTGTGTTTAAAAATATTAATATCTTCAGTCTAAAGCAACAACATCGGTTCAGGAAATCTCTGAATCGATTTCTAATGCACACGCCTCACGTCAGAGGATATGAATATTCAAATAAACAACTGTCTGCACCCTATTATTAATGTAGACGTGTATTTTAGTAATAAACTTAAGTAGGAGAGTTTCAGTTTCTAGCATTTATATCAAAATATGGATATTACTTGTGCAAAACTAACATCTGAAATTAAATATTGAATCAAAATCATTAAAATTAAAATCAATTGCAAAATTTGGTCACAACACCCCGCCTTAAATCGACTGAATACAAAACTGAGTTATTTATGTTCATTTTATGAGTTATTTAAGGTGATTTATAGATAACAATCACAGTTCAGCTGCCCGATTAAGACAAAAATCCCCTAATTTTTGATTATAAAAACCCAGTTGTAAAAGCTTAAGGATTTGTATTGAGCGGGTTAAATGTTTCCTGTTCGCTGAAGCATGCGAATCATCATTTTTCAAGCTCTGTGTGCTTTCTGAAGTGTTTAATTCACACCAGAGCCTTGCTGAGATTTAAGCTAGTTATTCAAGAGTTACTGTGTCTCCAGATACAGAGAGACACACTCACAGAAATAATTCATGAATGCTCTAAAGCTCATAATTCAACTCTAGTCTGAGAGAAACCCAAGTAAAGGATGCAAGTCGTTTTAGAAAATTCTGTTTATTTTGTCAGGATATTAAATCAGGATTTGAATATAGAACACAACGCCTTTGTTACCGAGCGTTTCTTTTTTTATGGCCATTCTGTTTGTTGCCTGGAAACAAGATTGAATCCAAGAAGATGGTAGAAAATTGGATGGAATAACAATACAAGTGTCCCTTGAGGTCAGCGTAAGATCAAACGATTCTCTGGATGAGCGTTCCCCCAGTGTGTCTTTATAAAGAGAAAGATTAAGCACCGGCTTAACCTATTTCATCTAAAACATGAGCAATGGAAAATATTCATCCCAGCAAACAGAATAATCCCAAATGATAAAACATGGCAAACTTCTAAAACAGTGGTTTTTAACTCCCAGGGGTTCGGTGAAGGTCTAAACATATTCGACGAATATGATTTGTGATGACACGCCCCGCTTGTCCATCATTGGCTGCAGGTGATCACGCGACATCACTTGGCCTATCTGTGCTGCAGGGATTTTGGTGCCAGCAGTAGTCAAATTGTAACTGTGATAAATAAAGATATACCTATGTTTTGAATTTAATAAAATCATATTAAAAGTTTTCTAATAGAATATTTGTCATATTCTATTTTTCATAGAATGGCCATTTCTAATAAGGGCATATGAACTGAGCTGGTGGGGGTCAGTACGTCCAACAATGTTAAGAGCCACTGATTCTTTTTAAACCTCAAATATAATCCTTGAAATAGTTTTTGTTTAGTTTTGACTGCATGAAGTTTTTCAAGCGGCACAATCACAAAAACCGTCTACAGTTAAAAATAAAACAAAGAGAACAGTTGTGATGGTTAACTACAGTACAGCAGAAAAATCATAATAACTTTAATTCACAGTAAAGCTTGGCTTGATTCAAATTGTGTTATAAGATGTAAAAAATGCTAAAGTGAATTATTAAACTCAGATGATTCACTGGCTTCAGAGGTGATAGAAATTTCATTTGGTATGTTTTATCATTTTTTATAGTTTATTGCTTAATTATATTTTCTTTCTGACCTTCCGCTTGCTCTGAATAGGAAACGTTGCATTGTTCATACGATTAAAATCGCTTCTTTAACCGAAGCCAGATTGTGTTTTTTTGCGGAAACCCACCCTATTGTCCCGCTTCTGTTAGAATGCCTCAAGTTTTAGTTTTTTTTTCAGAAGATGTTGCTTCACATGCTGGGTCTTTTTACAGTGGCTGCATAATTTTGAGGTTAAAAATAAAAACAGTGGTACCCCGAGATACGAATGCTTTGAGTTACGAAAGGTCTCACGGGAAATATTTTGGCTCAAGATACAAAGAAAAATTTGAGATACGGACAATTAAAATCTGTTTTGCTCTATTTTCCGCTTGACGTCATGACGTCATGCTGCGCCCCAGTGGAAAAAGGGTCTGATGCGCTTCAAAACACTTCAACAACACAGCGAAACATCATGTATAGATTACTAATAATGTACTATAACAAATGTTAGTCAAGATGTCGTAAAGAAAAAATGTTTATAACGTGGAAAGTGCTGTTCTGTAGCGCAACTTAGAGAAACCCTGTGACGCGTTCTCAGAAGCGTCTCTCCATCTGACTCCGCTCGTGCTTGAAACCGTGTTTGTGTCAATAATTCGTGAAATATCACGAGAAAGTTAACTTTCATACGTGGTGCCGAAATGTTTTCTGCCATCCGTTCCACCTCCTTCGACACATCGCTTCACTCTTAAGGTAAGGTTTCACATTTCTGTACATATTACATATTTTCCATGTGTTTTATTCTGTTTTATTATCATTTATTACATTAACAATGTGTAAATTTAAAAAATTATGTTATCAAATAGGTTGTCAAAGTGATACAAATAATCCAAGTTAACAAAAAAGAATGCACCGTGTGTATACAACTTCACAATATGCACTTGAACTTATTTAGATTGTTGGAAAATGAATATGAAAACATGCCGACGTTTAGTTATTTGTCACTGGTTGCACAAGCGCATATATGAGGAAAAACATTCAGACCGTGTGTGAAATATGGAACTATCAGTGCCCATTGATAGCAAATTACCATTAGGGTTAATGGGATTTTTGTGTGCAGCAATGCTGCTTACAAAAAATCCATTCATTGGCTTTATCTGCTTATCTTTTTGGATCGAAAGTGTACTCTTGAATAAAATCCAGTTAGAAAACTACTATAGATACACATTTTGGGCAAAATGATCAAATACAGTTGTACTTTGCATACAATAAAATGGAGATTAATTTAGTAATGTATCGCTGTGGTTCTCTTGTTGCTGAATAGATGAACTTAAATGTCATTCTGAGCTGCATCCTTTTCCCTCATTCATTTTCCATGAATGAAGTGCCACTTCAGCTATTGCACATCTGGTTCACACTTCACTTGCTTCTTAGAGACTGAGGCATCTCTACAACACATCTGTGTGCGTTCGATTTGTGATAAACTAAGCTGTTAAGATTCAGCGGTGTCACTAGATAGTGGAAAACCGCTAAATAAAGAAGTTTAGAACAATAGAAGTGCTGATTTTCGAGAGCAGATGTTGTTAAAGGATGAATGAGAGCTGGTCCCTTGTGCTCTATCTTGTCTGAAGTTGCAAAAAGAAAGGAGATTTTTTTGGGGGAAAAATACAGTCCTTTCATATAAAAATATGTATAAGCAAACAATTTGCTCTTTCATTTGCTCTTTCAGTCCGTGTGTGTGTTATGCCTGTCATTCAGTTTTAGTATTTTAGAATTATCTACTGATAGTTTTTAGGCTTTTTTGGCAGCTGGGGAAACAAAGCCTGCTTGGTATCCATTTGATTTTGGTTCAAAGTGTAAATAGTCAAGTCAAGTGTGTTTATTGTCAATTCTGCCACATGAACAATGCATACATACAGAGAATTGAAATTGCCCTCAGGCCCTTGGTGCATGTTACACAGAACATAATAAATTACACGGAACATAAAGTAAGTAAAGAAGAAATAATAAGAACTGTAGATAGAACAATGACTAGTGCAGAACATGATGTAGAGACTAGGTAATGTAATAGTGCAAGACAATTAGAGTCAAATAAAGTAACTAGAGTGTTCCAGGATTGAGGTGATAAGTCCAGTACCTGTAATGTTGGGTAAGTAAAGTGACTGGTGAAGTGTCCGGTGTGGTAGGGTAGGGTAGGGTCGGAAAGATGCTCTATGTTGAGGTCAGGTTCCGGATTGCCTGGTGGCAGAAGCTGTTCTTCAGTCTGCTGGTCCTGGCTTGAAGATTGCGCAGTCTTCTCCCTGATGGCAGTAGGCTGATGAGGCTTTGTGTCGGGTGGTACAAATAGTACAAATTCTAAAAAGAAACCAAACAAAACGTATGGTTAATCATTGTTAAATATTTTAACAGAAAGGGCAACAAAGGATCAAAGTGCCAATATTATAATTTGACTTACAGTTTATTTGACATGCAAAGAGTACATCCAGTCAAGCCCTCTATTTTCAAAGTATTGTTGTATAATTATTATTATTTTTACTACACACAAACCAAAATACCAGAACATTGCATTAAACATATTTACACAAATTTGCACATCATCGTCATCAAATCGACTTGATCGTCCCAGCCTCAGCGATTATTTCGCCATGTTTCAAGAGCAAGGAGCATACACAATGATCCACTCACACTAGATTGTCCGGAAAGGCGATGAGAAAGCTGAGGGGAACACAAATACTAGCATGATTCCTACATTCTAGCACACTCCTTATCTCTGACTGGCAGACTAAGGTAAACAGCATGATCTAAACATATTCTTGCAGTTGCAGTCGTGGTGCTGCAAAGGTTATGTGAACCAGAGCCAAAGCTACACATCACAGACTAGATCAGTTGAGCTTGAGAGCAGACCAAAGATTCTGAATTCTGATACTAGGTCTGAGAAAGGACTACTGTTATTATTATTCTGTATTTAATCCATTTAATTGGCACTCATTCATCTATACATACTAGAGGTGTCAATCAATGGAAAAAACTGCACATTTATTTTGCAATCATAACTAATCGCAATTAAAAGAATGAAACTATCTGAATTTGTAAGTAAAATATATATATTGGTTACCGCAAAACAAAGAAACTATTTAAACTTAATTCTGATTGAAATTTTAGTTGTAATACAGATTTTCTCATGTAAATATACCTGCAAGAAGCCATCAATTTCCTGAAAGTGAACTGTGAGCTTGAAAGCCATATTGAAAGCCATAGTTTATTGAAAATCTGAATAACAAAAGACTTCACCAAAGGAGGAGGAATAAACTGAACTATACAAATGAATGACCAGGCTTTTGTTCATAAACTCACTATAGTCACACGAGTCTGTAGTAGTTAAAAAAGGTCCAGTGACAAGCTCACGTTGACGCGAGGATACAAACACAGTGCTAAGGGAAAGAGTGGATAAACAGAAACAGAACTCTGATCACTCAACCAAGGCGGAAGTGAAAATACATGGAAAACTATGAAACGGCAGAAAATAAAGACATTATTATTACAGACTGTGACAAAAAGTTCTTCCTTTGGTCATATCCTTACTTTGTTGCACATTGAACACACAAAAATACAAAAAAAAATCTGCAACTATGATCTTATATTTTTATTGCGTTAGATATTAAATCCATGCATTAATACACTAATTTTTACAGCACTAGTAAATGAATGGCTTGTGAGAATATTAGGTGACATTACAGTTGTTTTAAAAGGAAGCTTTAGAAAACATATAATTGCGGTTAAAGATGCATTGACCCAGGTACTGGTATTAAAGGTTAACAAAAGAGACCAAGAGACGTACAACTACCCTCAGAGGAACTTGTGGATTGTGTGGTGCCTCTTATATTAGCTGAAACTGTGTGATTGGTGTGCATATATTTGCATGTTTCCACAGCAACAGATATTTTTAAGGGGGGGGGGGGCATTCTAATAAATAATTCCATTTTGGAATACATTTATTTTATCTGAAATTACAAACAACTCTCAAATTCTTTTTATAGTTACCAAGTTGAGTTTGAGTTGCATTGTATAGAAACAGTGCAAGTGGTTAAATAACAAATAACAAATAACATTTACTTACATTTAATTGATTGCTTGAGTCATTTGAGTACTTTAATGGCTTGCAGTTTCAAAAAGAATCAGTTGTTGGATTTCTCAGTGTCGGAACTAACCAGTTTTGAGTGTTTCTCATATTTCCTGTTTCTTCAGAATCAGTTTCCTGTTACTTTTCTAGCATTTGCTGAAATTATAGCTTTTTGAAATAAACGGGAATCATTTGTGCAGAGGGTAGAGGTGTGAGATTGCTAATTTACTCCTGTCAGACTGACACGTGACGCTTTCACCTCAGAAACTCTAAGGCTAATAATTCCAGTGCTCAGGACACGCCTTCACCTCTTGACTTCTACAATCACCAGACTACGATTCTTTTCCTGCCACTCAGATGCTCTTCTTTTCGACAGGTTGATTTGATTATTTAGTAGTAGCGGCTGGTGCTACGTCAATCTAGAAAACTTTCAACTCCAGTGTGCCATTGCCATCACATTATGCTTATTAAAATATATAAATAACTTTTTGTGTTTTTACATTTTATGCCATCAGCTCCATCATGTATCTGATCCTGGTGTTTTAAATATTAATGCATTGGCTTATTTTCATAACAAGAGCTAGATAACAGAGAATATATTCTCTGCCTTTAAAATGCTGTTATAATTATCTTGGAATGATTCTGTCCAAGCTTCAGAGAAGTCTCTGCAAACATCGGTGCGTGTGCCAATCACACAAGGGAACGTTGGAACAACACGACCAGCCTATTGTTCAATTTTGATTACAAATATAATGTGTATATTTCAAAAAAGTTAAATATTGTTGGTTTTAAATGAACAGGTGAGAAATGTGAAATAATGCACGTCTTTCAGTTACATTTTACAGACCCCAAATCGGTGCTATAAGTACCATCAAGTGTTAAAAAGAAGGATTAACCCTTGTAAGTACAAGACCTGTGATATGGCCCCATGAACAAAAAAAAAGCCCCATGGAACAAAAAAAATACCTGGACCCGCATGTACATTTTAGGACAGGTTAGTTTATTGTTGTTTTGTTTTGTTTTTTTGCATTTTTTGGGTGGGGGGGGGGGGGTTATTTTGTCTCAACACTTTACATTTTTGTTATAAAACCTAAAATCTTGTTCGTTGTATTTTTTTTTTTGTTGCAGTTGTAAAATGAAAAAAAAAAATAATACTAGGAATTGAATTTTTTGTACAATTTCCGATACATATCTGGAGTATCTTGATTCAACCCTTAGAACAGAGTCCTAAACTTAATGACACAATAATCTTTAAAAATCTCTAAAATGTAAAAAATTGACATTTACAGATGTAGGCAACATGGATGCAAACATTCAGATAACCAGAACCAGGAAGTGGAACTTTTATATGTCCTTCTCTCAAAGTGCAAATGTAAACGATTTAACAGAAATTTTAATCTCCATTTAGAGAATGTCAGCAAAATGGGCATTGGTATGGTAAACCAGGAAGTTAGCTGCATCCTATATATTGCATAATCATGTAAATCTTATTTACGTTTAGGTCCAGGAGCAGTGATTGGTGGGGCGACGCCCTCCCTTTAAAGGCTACCATTTTTTTTATTATTATTTCTGAAGCCTGTGACAAACCATGGTTATATTTCTCATTCACTTTCAGTCAAAACGCTCAGTTTAGCTCTGTCTCTTTAAGGGTAATGAGGCTCCTCTCACTAAAGAGTCATTTCAACTTGGGCGGGAATGTCTCTTTACTGTGAGATCCTACTTATATCGCAATCTCTTATAAAGAAAACTGATACTACAATGTTGTTTTTATGTGCGCCTGTCCCTTTAAAAGAAGCCGATGCCTGTTTTTTCATTGCTGCACGTTTCTGCTCTCAGGTCATGCACTCTGAAAGGCAATATTCTGCTGCTCTAAATGAAACTGTCCAGATACAAATCTCACACAGACACACAATGGCTTCATGTGACAGGCCAAGCAGAAAGAGAAAGCCAGAGAATATATTGTTGGAGGTATCACTGCTTTCTCTGCCTTTAGATTTAATGTTGGAAGTAACATATACAATCTTCTGTGACTGCTCTGGTTGGACACAATTTAATTACAAAGCTGCTATAAGCACGAAAGGTTTCCAGTCAGTTTGACTCCATGAACTGCCACATTGTACTAATTTTTATAACCGTAACATAACATAAACATGGTGTTATCCGAACATGAGCACTGCACATGTGCGCATAGATGGTAAGTAGCAAGTTCTTGATCCATGGGTTATTTGGATATTTTCCTCTTAAACTGTAAAAGCATGAGCAACAAATGTGATCATTCAAGGTAAGAAACAGGACATTCATTCAGTCATTCATTTTCCAACCCGGTTATTCCCTTTTTGGGGTCACTGGGGTCTGCCGCAGATTGAGCGAGAAGTTCAGTTCATCGCAGGGCAACATTTATTCACACATTCACACCAAAGAGGAATTTAGATTATTCAATTAACCTAACAACATGTTTTTGGGATTGTGGCAGGAAACCGGAGTACCCGGAGAAAACCCACGCAAGCATGGGAAGAACATGCAAACTTCTTCCAGGAACCTCGAACCAGCAACCTTCTAATTGGAAGGCCACAGTGCTACCCATTGAGCCACCGTGCCACCCAGAAATAGGATAGTTGATGCTAATGTTAGCTCAGAGGCAGGCTCATTGGCAAACATTTGGTGATGACTGTGTTTTTGCCTTTTCTGATTGAAGAACATACACTTTCTTTAACTAAAGACGAGTTCCCAGCATTGCCTTTGCTGAGTGTTTATCCCTGGATTTGGTAGTCAAAGGTGGGAGAGAATGAGATTTCGACATAAACCTCCAGGAGATGGGGATCGAACCAGCGACTTACAGAAGTGAGAGAGCGGAGAAATGCCTTGGAGCTCCCTTTGTGTTTTAACTCTACATCTTGGCAGTGTGTTTTTTTTTTTTAAACAGAGAATGGAGAAATGGAATTTGCACTTGTAGCTGGATCAGTCTTTACCCCCTGTGCCTTAAATGAAAAAAAAAAATGCCTTCTGAAACCAGCTGTGTTTAACCTGTTAACTCCTGCAACATAGGTCCGAAAAAGGCATACCCAAAATAAAATAGCTGTACCTCTCACATTTTATGAATTAAATTAATGTCCTTGGTGTCATTGAAAAGGTAACCCTTTCTAGTTTATCAGGAAAAAGTAAGGAACTGGATACCTTACACAAAACTAAAGTTAAAGATTCACAAACTTAGAAATAGAAATAGTAGAAATTATCCTCGCCTAAATTGGTAGATGAATATGAAAGACGCTAAACATGGTGAGCCAGAGTATTGGCCTCTACACACTGTACTCTTCCTCCAGGTCAGGGGTGTCAAACTCAGTTCCTAGAGGGCCACAGCCCTGCACAGTTTAGCTCCAACCTCAACACACCTGATGCAGCTCGTTAGGTCCTTCAGTCTGCATAGATCGCAGTCACACATTGTAAGCCTACCGTGAGACCATAGTGAGTTTGCGAATAAAGCCTGATCATTCGTTCATTTAGTTTAGTTTGCTCCTCCTTTTTTGAAGAAGTCTAATGTTATTTAGGTTCCCTTTCATTCATTATCGGAGGCACAATTGGAGTATCGACTGATGGTGAAAATTAAGTTTGTTTCTTCTTAATGCTGTGTTGGTTGTTTTTCTATTATCAGTTATATGCAATCTTTAAACTCTGTTGCATCATTTTCATCTGTTTCAGTTGTATTTTACCACCCTTCCACTGCAACCTTTCATAGATGTGATGAGGAATTTGCTATTCCTTATACCAAATATTTCCTTAATGGGAATGCTGGGAGAGAACATGAGTAATATTGTAGCCCAGTGGAGGCTCCTGGGTATGGCAGAACTCTGGGCATTTATGGATCATTCCGATGCCACACCCAACCACCTCAGACCAGTGGCACCAGCATCCCTAAGCAGCTCTTTCAGCTGTCATGCTTATTCAATGCTGGGATCCCTGGCGTTTACAGTCCTGCATTGGACTCAAACATATCAGCATGTAGAGGCACGTTATCCTAAACGGTGCCCTCCAACCATCATGGGGGGATAAAATGCTCATTTGAGTTTTGAACTGTTCATGTGTCTGTTACTTTTAAAAGATTTCAATACTTGCCTATTTATACATGTAGTTACTCTACACATTACTGTTATATAGTAATAAAAACTCCAGTATAAGCCTCCTTTAATAAAGCGTTAACACAATATGTCAACACGACATGGTTTCTGTTTAGAAAACTGTAAGAACCTAAAGGAAATGGTTCTAGTTTGTTCAGAATTTGGAATTAGCTGTAGCTGATATAATTCTTGAAGGAAAAGCTGAATTAGATTTGGGGCGATTGAAATTTGGAGTGGCTATCGAATCGGGCTTGTTTTTGTCCATGTAAATGTGCGAGTAAGTTAACCTGAAGGGGCAGTGATTACGTGTTTGTCTGAGAGAGATATTGAGAGTGAATAGAATGGGGGAGGCTTCACAGCTAAATCGACCTTCTGTTTTAAGCCCTAGAAACAAAAGCTTTAGCGTGGGTGAGGTGGGGTGGGGTGGGGGTTTATTGATCATTTTGTGTGTTTTTGTGTAAATGTGTATGTGTGTGAATGTCATGCCAGGCTGGCATCCACAGCTTCCTCATCCTTTGGATTTAAGCCGCAGACAAAACCTTTGTGTGAAAGAGTTTGCTTGATCCTGCAGTAATTAGGGGGAGCAGAAGTGTCTGATTTAGATGCAGATCGCGCTCGAGTCCATGCACACAGCTAATCGCATGCAGACTCTCACGCATTGAGCCAGTTAACTGTGAGACGAGAAAAAGGTCACAGTGAAGGTGAAATATTAGCAGAGTCACTTGCTATCCTTGGCGTAGACATAAGGCATAACAAGTGTCTTAATTAGATACTTGACCAGTAGTTTACGAACTTCAGTTTATTGCTTTATTATGTTGGCTTTTGCTTCACAGACAAATTTCTAAACACATCTTGTCCTAGACTGTTCGAGCTACAGCCATCAAACTTTGCTGTGACATCCAAACTGGTCTGACTTGGCCTGTTATTTCTTTCTAGACTGGATCAAATTTTGCTAAACCTTATAGAACCTTCAAACTCACAACATTTGTAGAGGATATCCATCTGTGCAAGAACATACAAGAGCATTGTGCAAAAGTATTTGGTTCTAGAAGGGATCAAATATTTACCATTGACTTGTAATGGCCAATAAAAATTAATGGGAAAAGGCAACAAAATATATTATAGTTGAATCATAAAGAAATGTGTTAGACACAGTAACAAGCAGAGGTGGGACCAAGTCACTACTTTGCAAGTCAAGAAACGACAGGGCAAGTCCGAGTCAAGTAACGACAGGGCAAGTCTGAGTCAAGTCACGACAGGGCAAGTCTGAGTCAAGTCACGACAGGGCAAGTCCGAGTCAAGTAATGACAGGGCAAGTCCGAGTCAAGTCATGACAGGGCAAGTCCGAGTCAAGTAATGACAGGGCAAGTCCGAGTCAAGTCATGACAGGGCAAGTCTGAGTCAAGTAATGACAGGGCAAGTCTGAGTCAAGTCACGACAGGGCAAGTCCGAGTCAAGTAATGACAGGGCAAGTCCGAGTCAAGTCATGACAGGGCAAGTCTGAGTCAAGTCACAAGTCACGGCAGGGGAAGTTTGAGTCAAGTCACAAGTCACGACAGGGCTAGACCGAGTCAAGATACGACAGGGCAAGTCCGAGTCAAATCACAAGTCAAGACAGGGCAAGTGCAAGTCAAGTCAAAAGTCGCTAAACTTTCATTTCAAGTCATTTATTCATTCATTTTCCAACCCGCTTATTCCCTTTAAGGGATCACAGGGGTCTGCCGGTGCTCTAGCGCACATTGGGTGGGAGGTGGAGGCACAAACTGGACAGGTCACCAGTCCTTCGCAGGGCTCATTTCAATCATTTACAAAATAAAAAAAAAATAAAAAAAACAAGCAATAATAGATTACATTTACTGTATGCTCCATTTATTTTAAGAAATTCGTAAATGTATTTCATTTGTAAAAGTTTTTGATTGTTTTGTAAAATTATTGTAATGAATGATTTGTGTTTGTAAAAGTTATTTTTTTTGCAAGTTTCTGTCAAATGTTATAGTACTTTTATTTTGATACTAATGGTGTTTGAGTCATGTTGTCTGTGTATGCGGATTAAGTGTAGAGGAAATGTTGGCACAAGATGGATGGGGAGCTTGGGGAGTTGTACATTGTCCATAAAGGCGCACACGGTAAATGTTTATTGTAGTTTCTTAAGTGTGATTGTTTAATCAGTCATGTGACATTTTTTTTTTCATACAGTGTGCCGAATTGAGAGAAAAACACAGAATTGTTCACATTTTTGCAGATTTATAAAAAAGGAAAGAAAATTGGAAATATCACATGATCCCGGTGTATGCTGTGACTCATAATTTTAACACAGGTGCTGTCAGATTTTTCAGATCATCCAGCGGTGTTTGATTCTACTGTTTGGACTTGACTAGGAAAGCCGTCATTTTTAAACCCAAATGAAAAGATCTTAGGTATTATTGTCGTGATTGAGGCTTTATGAGCTCTGCTTAGAGATTTGTTAGACCTAATGGATGACAGGGCGCTACAACGCTGTTGTTATGCGCATGCGTAACCAATCAAGATGTGTTTGATCTTTGCTTCAGGAGGATTAACAATAACATTTTTGTTATGTGACAATATATAGCTTTCAAAACGATAAAAAAAAAATTGTCCACTGCACTCCCCTCGATTTCTTTTGTGTTTATAATGTTCCTTAGATACATCACATCTGACCGAAGTATTTCTCTCTCTCGCACACGAGCATGCACGCTCTCGCTCCCTCTGACACAGAAGCATGTGAGACGCGTTCTCACACAGATTGAAATGCGAATGTGAATTATTATTCAAGTCTTTCCGAGTCATTGGGGTTCAAATCCAAGTCGAGTCTCAAGTCATCAAATTATTGGGTCTGACTCGAGTTCAAGTCATATGACTCGAGTCCACACCTCTGATAACAACCTACAAATGTTTGACATCATTGACACCTCCCTAGCAACCAAACTGTTTACCCTAGCAACCAATTTTTTATATCTCTCAGTTCAAACTGACATTGGCAACATTATGCCACTGACCCCTCCATAGCAACCAGGCTGTATACCATAGCAAGCCATAAAAAGTTTGTGAGGAGCTTATCAGCACTAGTCAATTAATCTCTGATGGCTCTACTTCTTTCTGTCATCGCTAGGGTATTGAAGTCACGCTGATATTTGTTCAAGCTATTCCCCCTTCACCCCACCACCACTCCTAACGGTATTGGACTGGTTTCATGTAAGCAAACTACTGAAAATATTTTTACTTAATCGTTTTTTTTTTTACCCAAAATCTATTTTTACCCAATTTTATCCACCTGCAATACCAGAATGCCACAGACTTGTCTAACAGCGTTCTCCATCTTATTATAGAATTTGATTCCCATTCATGGTCACAGTTATCTCTGTAAATAACTTATTGTACAAATCTCTTAACTTCTTAGAAAGTGACCATGTTTAGGCTAAATAAGCTAACTGCACAAATGTGTATTTGAGCGGTGAAAAGGACAAATTTGACCAATTCCTCAAAGAGAGACCACTGGTTCTGGAATTGATGCGCATCTGTTGAGTTCAGAAGGGTCATGAGACATTGCAGGATAATCTGGAAAATTCTTAGCTTGTCAACAACCTCTGTTTACTCAACTAATTGTGTTTTGAGGTGATTATTTTCTTGTCATGCTCTGGAGTCTATTTGGTCTGATGGTTGTCTTACCAACACCGGGGCTTTTCTCATTTCAATACTTCTAGAAAATGGTCATTTTAACTGAAGCTCTTTGATTAAACTCATGAGGGGTGGTCATGACAATGTTGGCAGTGATTTCTTGTTAGCGATTGACAGCTATTATCAAAAACATTGGACATTACAGTGTCTGTTCTAAATAGAAAATATACTGTGGGTCGTTGTGTAGTTGTGCAAATCGGACATTCTATAGAATGCCTAGGCATTGAAGTCGAATGGCAAGGCATGACATTTTTATTCCTTGCAAATTATTGTAATTATTTTGTTGTATTTGTTTTATAGTAGACATTGTTTTGTTTTTTTTTTGTTTATAACCAGTTTTTTGTAACAAGCATTTGTTTTCATCATTGAAATTTTAGTGTCTTATTTTGGCATAAATTGTGTCTTCTGATTTGTCCGTTGTTATTATTAATTTAAACAGTTCTATTATTTTTTTTCTCCACTGTTTTTAAACGAACATGTGGCTCCAAACACAAGGCAAAATCACTCTTTCAGATTACGCATCCGGAGATTTCTGAGTCAGTCTCCAGTTTTAGCAGTTCCAGTCTCTGGCTCCTGGAATCGTTTTTTTTTTTTTTTTTTCAAGTTCTCTGGTTCCTCAAATGAGCTCTTCATCATGCGATAAGCAGCTCAGTCTGTGTATTCAGTCGATGCTCATAAGTAGATCATTAGAGAGCATTATCACTATGGCTTATACTCGACCATCTCAACATCTGGTTTGACACAATCTCAGATTCATCACGATTTTGTGTTGTTTCACTGAATTCAGATTAAAGATTGTTACATTTTCTAATTTATGACAAGTTTAAAATAATGTTGCAATAACAGTTTCCATCAGCAGAAAACATTTCACATCTGTATTCCTGACAAAAATTGCAGTTGACTGGAGGAATGATTTGAGATGTCATTCGCTGAGGGAAAAGAGCAGTGTTTAGTGAATGTTCCAATCAAACTCTGACAGGAAAATGTTTCCGCTGGAAAGCTGTCAGACGCATCTCTTCCTTTTACTGACGGTTCAAATGAGAAGACATGATATTCACACAAATTTCCACTTCAAACCTTATGTGCAAAAATTTTATGTAAATGTGAAATTTCTTTACATTGATTAACTTTTCTTTACATTGATTAAAAGGATATAAAAAGTGACGAAAGTTCAAATTCATCATAATCCCCACATATTTCTTTTTTCCCCAGCTGTCGAACTGATGATTTGAGAGTTACGAGTGAAATAAATAAAATCACAATGTGTTTGGTTGTTCCCACTATAATATAGGTCAGCACCAAGCTGCACCCTCCCACTGTCTGACTGAAACTCCATTTCACTGACTGGTTGATGTCAGAAAGGAGCAAACGAAGAATAAAAAAAAAACAACAAAAAAAAAACCTTATAACTCCATTTGGATGAATATGTAAAAATTCATTTGAAAAATCTAAATTTTCTCAAAGTCATACAAACATAGACATTTCTGATCAACATTTTAATATGTAAAGATTTACTTTGAAATAAGGAGTTTTCCCCCCAAATTACGATAGCTCCATGGCCCTTTTAACACAAAATACTATAAATCCAAGACATCAATATAATTTTTTTAATGCAACATTTATACTGAAAAAAATAAATAAACAGGCAAACCCGGGGCCTGTACCATGAAGCCGGATTAGCTGGCTAGCCAGGTAAGTTTAGGATTAGTTTGCACCAATGCTGGGTTTTAGGTACCATGAAAGAAACTCGGCTTCAGTTGGTGTTCAGTGCCATGGTAACTTGCACTGCACGGCTAACCTGCTCCGGGGCAGGTTAAGTTCTGGATTCAAGATCTCATAACGAAATTTGACCAATCAGTAGTGAACATTTAAGTGACGCAACTAATTTCTAGTGTCTGTTGCAATGGCTTGTCCTTTTCTGAGAAATCCCGTGGACATTTCCACGCAAATTGTTTGAAGAGCGCTTCGCAGAGAAAGAGTTTTAAGGGACAGACAAGATCCCATTGCCTTCCCTGATAGTTACTTGTATGAAAGATACAGATTTTCCGCCGAAGGCATATTGTATCTTTGCGAAATTCTAGAGCCGCACATAACAAATGTGACGCGTCGAAGCCATGCCCTTACTGTAACACAAATGGTATGTATTGCGTTGCATTTTTTTGCATGTGTGTGTGTGTGTGCAAGCATTTAAAATTATTTTAACTGTTAACAGTAGTTCAGTAGTGAAAGCATATTGAAATCCAGTAATTGAAAAGTAGTTAGTAACACTATAACTTTAGTGATCATTCTTCATTTGTCCGGTCGAATGCTTTTAACAATTACACTGTTATTGTAAAGTGTTAGCATAATTTGTACGGGCGTGCAAATACATAAACTAACGTTACATATACATAATTAGACCTTGATGTATAAAATATGTATTTAATTTACGCATTAACGCCATCCGCAATCTTTCTCCAACAGTCTTCTCTCTCGCTTTGGCAGCAGACACGGTATTACTGCGCGCTTGTAAAACGTGCTTAAATTCATTGTATTTCTGAATTATAATAGTTTGATCATCAGCGGAGAAATATAAGGACCTCCCTCTCTCCATGGTGAACGCAATTGGTTGTTCGGTGGCACGTCACTCTTTTATGTGCACGTGCACGCCTCAAGTAATCATGCTTAAGGATCAAAGCCTGGGTTAACAAAGAAAGTTGATGAGCTTCATCATGGTACCAATAATGCCTCATTGCATCGGTTTGGATTTGTCAACCCAAAACTAATCCTGTAACTCTGAGTTTGTTCATCTACCTTCATGGTACAGGCCCCAGGACTGCATTACATGGCAAGTGTTGTATTTTTTTGAAAATGTGAAAAAAATACACTTGAAAAAAATTTTTATGACGTTTATTGCATTTTGGAACCAAACTTATTCTCATTGACACCTGTTAAAATGCTCACATGTACAGCATGAATCCAGTTTGATTTTGGTGTCAATAATTTGAATCGTGACAGATAAAAGATATGGATGATCGATAGATGACAGCTTGCCAAACCTACTTGTTTATGAAGGCCTACGACGAGCAAACACTGTACCCTGACACAAGGTAGTAACAGAAAGTTTATTTATTCACTAGAAAATTTGCAACGAAAACCACCAAAGCGGAAAAAAAGAATGTACAAAACAAAATAAGAGTTTATCTTATTGTGAGTGTTTCTGAGGGTTGTTTATATGTTTTCAGCCAACTTGTGTTGGCAAATTCAGTGGCATTTGTAGTGTACTAATACATTTTTTCGAAGAAGTATGCGTTTTTTTACATTGGTCAAGCAATGTCAGAGTTGCTGAAGAAAAATGTTCTCAGCGTGGCTTCAGGGTTTGTCACTGGGCCTAAAATAGTGAGTGTAAGTGACACTAATAAGCACATGAGAGTCCAGATGTGCTAAAGGCTAATTAACAGAGACGCCGATGGGAACATTGAGTTTTTCAGCGAATGTGAACAGTATGGTGGTTTCCATGGCGATGGTCATTAGATGAGACTGAACAATGATTTGGGAAAATCTAGAGATTAAGCACATGTTGAGAAACAACAGGTTCACAAGCAAAATCCATATTCATGTTTTATTTTTACATTTCCCAGCTATTATTTATTCTTTTCAAGTGCCTGACTGAGGCTTGGTGGAAACACTTCAGCACAAAGCCAAACGATGAAACAAAACATGCACTGAACTGAAGAAAGTGTCAAAACTACAAAAAAAATTCACACCTGCACATTTTGCATAAAACATACCACAAATAAACTATTTACAACTGTGCAATCAAATAACACAAATTAAAACTTTTGATCTTAGACAGCTTTGTATTATTCATTCATTCATTCATTTTCCAACCCATTTATTCTCATTTGGGGGTCGTGGGTGTCTGCCGCTTGACACATTGGTCAAGAGGTGGGCCAGTCCATCGCAGGGCAACATTGTATTAGACAATTCTAATTAATATAGAGTGCAATGAATAACAAAATGATATTTTACTCAAATCTTCGAAACAGGAGAACACAACATACAAAATCAGGCATAAATATAATATTTTATATAATAATTAAAACTAGTTAGTACACACACTATTTACTATTAACAGTATTGTACTGCACTGAAGAGCTGTGATTGGTGTTGTCAAAGCACTTCACAAGCCTCACACATGAAGAGAGCTCACTTCCCATACACTTTCTTCACCCTGTGTGGCTTTTTGAGCCTGATACCCATCACAGATGGCAAAAGAGATGTTATGGGATGTTTAGGAGAGATTAAGAGACTGATTGAGTGAGTCTAAGCCAAAAGTTGTTGACGTCATTCGTGAATCGCGGGTAATATTTCGGGAATTTATCATTTTTACAATGTTATGAGGAAATATCATTCATCGGAAGTGCTATTAATACCCCCAGTGTGGATTTTAATGGTTTTATTGTCTGCTTTTGAAGCATATTTTGCGACTTTTTACTGGTTTTCTACACACGCACTTATGGAAAAAAGTGGCATGTTTCGTATGTAAGTCTAACTCCTTGTGTTTATGATGAAAAAAGAATTATTGCTTTAACTTAAGTGGTTCCAATTTTACAGGCATTTAGAAATCGATATGCAAGTGAGGTCTTAAAGGGTTTAAATTAAATAATTCACTCATAACTCACCTAAAACTAAGCAGGGAACACTCTAATCTGCATTATAGCACCACTGACCTAAAAATTGCTTCCTGTTGAGTTATTAAAAAGCTCACTCATTTTACCTCTCTAATCTGGTAATCAAGTCACATCACAAAAATCATTAGACATTTGTACATCTCAATCTACATCTGCTCTATAAAGTATGTAAAATTGAAATGTAGTGTGTCTAAATTTTAGATGCAAATTTATTAATAGAAGAGGATCTCAATGACCCTCAAACAGCTGATATAATGCACAACCCCCCTTAAAATGGCAATAAGATAAACATCTTACTTAGATTAATTTTGTCAGTGTAAAAAATCATTTAGATAGGAGAACTTTATTAATCCACGAGGGGAAATATTACAAAAATACTGTAATAATCAAGTCAGTCGTGGTTTCAGCTGCATTAAAGTCACACACTCGAACCAGTAACATTCTGAGTGTGAGAGAAACCAGTGCTTACTACATCAAAGATGAAACAACAGGAGCCTATATTAATATTACAATTTGGTTTAAACAGATATTTATGAAAACAGTATCATTTTACTTTAAATTGCTTGGTTTAATTAGTCTTTCCATGTGAACTGAGCTGGTTAATTTAACTAACAGTCTCTCAAACTGAGTGTGGCTAATTAGATCAAGGCAAGACCCTGCTCCCACGACGCACGAGATTTGTCACATGGCTGATTCTTTTATGCTAATGAGCCCTTCTGCAAAAGGTGATAAAAATGGAGGGCGTGCGCTAATAATAATATCACTCACATCTTCGCTGGCTTCATTTGAATCAATCCCTTCTTGACCTTTGCTTAAGACCATAGTGAATCCTACCACAGTCAAATCAAAGGCCACATCGCAAGTTGCAGGGACTGTTATTTTGACATTAAAAGAAGAATGAAACAGATGAGCGGAAGATTACATGAAGAGTATATATTTAATACAAAGTTTACCACAGACAGAGATTGGAGAGGCCTTTAGTTTTAGTCATACGTATAACTCAACCACAAGACTAAATAAAGAAAATTCACGTCACATTTAACGATTTTTTTTTATTTATAAAAACTCCAAAAAACACATCAGGTGGCCACTCGATGACCTTGAAATGCTTCTCGTGTACCCACTTCTTGATTGCTCGGGCAGTGTGTTGCATTGCACTAGTCACACTTCCACTAGTCATCCTCCATTTAATTCTGAGCCTTATTTCTTGTTTTCTTTGCAGAAAATCACCCCAAAGCATGATGTTTCAATCGCCATGCTTCACGGTTCTTTCTCCAAATATGGAGATTTTAAACCCAAAATCTTAGCCACATGCCTCCTGAGAATCAAGAATTTACATGTCATGTGTTAATTTTTATATCGGGTACAACTTCAAGTAAATGAGCAGGTTTTCCTTGAACAAATGGTTGACTCCAGGGAACGCATCGGGATGAGAGAAGAACCGAAAAGATTCGTTCTTATTTTGAGTCCTCTCATTCAGAAAGAAAGGATTCTGAGGACTTGGAAAAAAAAACCCAAAACAAATCTTTTCAAATTCTGGCTCATGACTGCTCCGCAGCCAATGCAGTATGAGCCGGAGGCAGAAAAGATTAGTTCTGAATGAATCTTTTCTGTTTCTGGCTCATACTGAATAGGTTAACATTACGGAGAGGTCAAGAATGAAAGAACTAACGTTAATCAATAAAATTCTCATTCCGGCCCAGAGCTGTGTGTAGCGTAGGGAGTCAGATCAGAGGTGAGGTGAACCAGACTAAAGACCCTCTTACGCTTAGAGTACTTAATGTTGTTGTCTTCTAGCTCTACAGTTTTGTCGTTTGTAGATGTGTTAGGGAAGTAATACACAACATTTTATCAGTATTTTACTAAAATAGATGAGATGAACAAAATGACTCGAAAAAAGATTTGTTCTCAAAGATCTGAATCAATAAAACACAAACAGAAATCCATCCCATCATTACATCCTTGTGCAGCCCTAACCTTTCCTGGCTCATTTCTACTCTTCGAGGTGTAAAAAAATAAAATTATGCAAAACATACTCAAGATTTTAAAATATTAACTTTTAAAAGTTGAACATGGTTTTACAACGAAACCGACAAATCTCTCCTCTTCATGAAGGGGGCAAGATTTGAAAACTGTTTCTTAAGTGTTTACATATTTCTACTGATCAGTTTTCTACTGATAGGCAAAGTACATAAAATGAATCTTCAGGAAAGGTGCTTTAAAAAGAAACATGGAAGTCTAGGTCTATTTTTATTCAGTAAAAGAAAAATGTGTTGCTATCGAAAGCTACATTTAAAAACATTTTAAGGCTGAAAGTGTTGTAATATTCTGCTTTCCTCTAACTCTTTGTGGGTGTTGGTTTAAGGGGGAGAACCACAGGCAAAGAAGATTGAAGCTCCGCAAGGTCTTCGAGACTCATGGATCGAGTCCTTAGGAATGATTAATTAATCACACTTGAAAATATATCTCCAATACTCACCATGAATTAATATATATATATATATATATATATATATATATATATATATATATGGCTCATGATTCAATGTCTATTTTGATTTGTATCTGAGCTTGCATTATTTTCTGCACACTAGGGGGCAGCACTAACATTTGCACACTAAGAGCATGTAGTTATCGGGGGTCAGAGGGATCTTTTTTATACAAAATGTTAACATGTTCCTTTTTGTTTTTCAATACAAATGGGAGCAAGGTATTAATTGTCTCTTAGTAAATAAAAAAATAAAGCAGAAACAACTTTTAGAAATTACTAGTGCCACATCCCTCTTTTCTCCTCTGTGTTAATTTTGTACAATTTTACCAAAGCAATTGTTTTTTTTTCTGTCTGGGGACTGGGGGAGCATCATTAATGGACTAACTACTGGATCCGAAATGTTGTTTTGATCATTTATTTTGCATCTTTGTATGGAAACATGGCTGATAAAATGCAGAGAATGTTAAGAATAATCCACAGGAACATGGTAGCCGAAGGTAGGAATGAATTAGCTGAAGTCATGTGTGGATAGCTAACTGGAAACCAGAACAGTGGAAACCAGAAGCAGCTACCCAGCATATCAGCGAGTCTAAACACATATGTACAATGGGCTCCCGCTGGATCCTTAATGTCCATGACTCTCCATTTGTGGTGGGCTCTGATTTCTTTCCCGCAGACCAGACTCCACTTGAAAACTTTATTCTCTAGACCCGTCTTTCTTTTCTGTCAAACATGATATGTATGTGTCTGTGGGAAAGGGGGTGGGGCAACCCTTTGCTAAGTTCCAAACCCATGTTAGCTCAGCGTTGAGCTGCTCACTCGCCACAGCTTCAGCTAATGGTTTCATTGCTCCATAATGGCTCCAAGCGTGGGCTATTTGTCATCACAGGAGCTCCTCAGAGAGGTCATTAAATCTGCTGCTGAGCTGAGAAATAATACACTGAATCATATCACAACTTCCATCCAACAGCTTCTGCTAATCTGAGCCAACGGCCTTAAATACATACGGCTATCACATATGGCTCTGGAGTGACGGCTGAAAGCGAGAAGAGATATTTGTGGAGATGATCTCAAGTGACGTGTGATCAGGTGTCAATGCAGATAAACTGTTTATTCCGACTAGAGCTGCACTTCCGAATGCCTCGTGTTAAAGCTAGCTCAGAGCTTTCGATGGAAATAAATAGCAACAAGCAATCAGTTAGCATGAAAAAAGATAGTTACAGTGTGATCAAATCATGTGCTCATTTAATACATCTTTTTCTGTAAAATGCATGAAATTTGGATTATTTTCCTAGAAACTGATTTGCTAGTGGTGCACATCCTTTGTTTAAACTCTGATTAGGGAATCGGCTGTTGCTGGGGGAAACATAAATGCTGATTAAACTGTTCCAGACCTAAATTGTTCCTGTAAATAACATCTGATTGTTGCTCGATGGGCTATCTAGGAACAGCATCACTGATAAAGCCGAGCTGACAATAATCATTGAATAACAAGCACAGAGAAACTGATGCATGATTGTGAATGAACATTCTCTGTTTATCTCCTTTTGCTTTGATCCGTTTTTTTTCTATGCATTATCAAAGTACTGGTTACTTTTTTAAGGAATCTGTTTTGGTGCGGTATTAAAAATCACAGATTTGAGAAATTGAGAACACACACACATAAAAAAAACTATTAATTGTCGCAATGACAAACTTTTTGGATATGTAAATAATCAAATCAAACTCAAGAGAAATAAATTATTTAAATTCAAGGTCGTTGATTTTTTTATTGAATTTTTTGTTTAACTTGTAACACAGATTTTCTCAATATTATCCAGATTAACTGTTGGCTTGAAAGCCATATTTATTAATGAATAATATATAAATTAATTGTTATTTATTTTCAAGTTATTGAAAACCCGAATAACATAAGACTTCTCCAAAGGAGGAGGAATAAATTAAACTGAATCAATAAAGGGTAACACTGGGGCATGCACATATTAACACAGGAAAAAAATAATAAAACGGCTAACTCGTTAATTTGTTTTTAAGCATTAAATATTTTAAATTAATCGATTGCACACGGTACATTTAACAGCACTAAACACACACAAAAAAACATTCACATACTGAAACATGATTGGACCATAAAATCATCACGGGCTGTAGATCTCCAGGAACAACTTTGGAGACAGCACACTCAACTAGAGCTGATGATATTTGCCCTAAACCTGACTACGTTTGTCAGAACCCTCTTGATCTGTATTTGTTTTTTCTTTTTGGAATGAATTAAGTTTCCATCCCCAGTGGTAAAAGCTAATATGTACCGGACTGTGCATCATTTCTGTAGAACATTATTTCTAAGGCATTTGTACAATTTCTAAAATGTGTTCAGAAGTGGGACTTTTGTTTTATATGGGCTTGGTTCTGAGTTTCACTGGCCATGTTTTCATCCAAAAATTAAATTTATGCGCAAAAATTGAATACTGCATAAAATATTTATGAATAAAGCACCATTTCCATCCAACGAGTCTATTAGAACAAAATCACCCCTTCTTAAATAAACTGGTGACAATTATCAAAAGAAAGACTGCATTAGCGGGCTTTTTTTGTAGGTTTGTTGAGTAGGACTAGGCGTTGTTATCCCAAAACTACCTAAAGCAACACGCTACGCTGTGGCCATCAAGTGAGTGATGGCATCCCTTGGGTTTTCAAGTGGGCGCCATCCTTCCTGGGTGTTTCGCTGATAGGCCCACAACACCTCCCAGCGTCCCAGGTTCACTCCCATCAACCATCACACACTTGGAGCCCCAGGTCTGGTCCTTCCTCCTGGTCAACAGCCACTGACTCCCCTTCTCAGCAGCCTTGGAGAGATCTTTAACTGCCTGCCTGTGGGCCTTCCCTCGCACTCCCATCTCCCTGAGTAGCCTAGATGTTGAGGTGGCTATGAATCCCCTGCAGCCTACTTCCACCGGGTGTATCCTCACGTTCCAGCCTTGTTGTTGGGCGTCTGCTGCAAGGTCTGTGTATCTCAGCTTCTTCCGCTCATAGGCTTCCTCTACCACACCCTCCCAGGGTACCGTGAGCTCAATGATGTACACAAGCTTGAGTGAGGAAGACCACAAAACAAGGTCTGGACGCAGGTTGGTGGAAGAAATTTCCGGTGGAAAGCACAGCTTTTTGTCCAGGTCTGCCAGCATCTTCCAGTCCTGTGCTCTACCCAGCTGCCCCATGTCAGCCCTACTGTTGATGGTGAAGCTGGCTTGACCCTCTCGAACAAAGAGTGTTGGCTGTCGGTGGGATGGAGGGGGGAAATCACATTTGTATATAATAACTTACTTGCGTCTTAGAACACGTAAACTAAGCACAATATTCGTAGTCATGTGTTCTTGCTTTTGGAGGTGGGAGACTGCTCTTTGGGAAGGCAGCCGGTCGAGACAGTTCTGGGAGGTGATCATCCTGAACCACTTTAATGACATACTTTAGGGATTTTAGGATGACCAAAACAACATTTCAGATGCTGTACAATGAAATCGGTTCGTTGATTAAACCAATGCCACCCCAACTCCAACAGAAAAAACTCATTTATTCTGCAAACGATAAAAAGTTTATCATTCTCAGTTGTGTGAATTATTTTTTTATGCACATTCTTAAAATGTATGCGCACCTTGCTGTTTCCAGGGTGGATGAAAACACAGCTACTTTGTGTGGTAAGGGCGACCAGTCATGTTAGCCACTTAGATTGCCATGAGAGTCACAAAAATGGAAGCCGAGGAAGTAAAATTGAGAATTACCTTTTCATTGCTCCAGTAAAACAGTGAAATAGTAACAGTAAATTTAACCGATCGATGCTGATAAGCATCAGCCAGTGCCCAGGAGGGTCAAACTTCAATGGAATTGTTACAGCATCAAAACCCATCACTGCTAAAAATATTGATTGAGAAGTTTGTCGGTTGTTGCTATAGGGACATTCTGTTTTTTGATCATCATCCTTTAGATCTATTTGAGTGTTGACTTGTTTAGGGTTCAATTTATTCGAACTAGAGTTTGTTTTCCTTTTTAGTTTGGTTTGTTTGGGCAGGTGAGAAAGCAACCAGAAAACTTAAAATTGGACCAAAAGCGGACTTAAAAATGGTCCAAGACCTGCTTAAGGAGGTGGTCTCAGTGGGAATCCAAAAGCACTCTAGAGTTGTTCGTTCGTGGTGATAACATGCTTGAACTTTGATTCAAACTAAACACAAAAGAAGACGACAAAGCGTGATTTTACAACAAATTCAGCCACCGTACTCACTTGTGCATGGCATTATGGATTGGCATTTGTATTTACAAAGCAGTGTTTTACATGGCAGTTCACGATCCGAGCATCATTGGCAACATGAATCTTAAGCGATAAACACGAATTATAACGTCTAGGTTACTTGCGTAACCCCACGTTCCCTGAATAGGGAACGGAGACGTTAGTCGGGATTAGACCGACTGAATGGGAGCGAATCACCGTGAGAGCGACTGACGAACATATTAATGGGCAAATTAATTTGCAGGCGAAGGTGATTGATTAGCAATCAGCCGGGTATAAAGCCGGGCGTGCCTAAGCCTCAGTATGGAATTTTCCGAGGAGCTGGACCCACTTACCTCCCAGCTTACCTCAGATCCATGACTTCCAGGGCATGGCGAAGGGTAACGTCTCCGTTCCCTATTCAGGGAACGTGGGGTTACGCAAGTAACCTAGACGTTCCCTTTCAGTCGGTCCCGGAGACGTTAGTCGGGATTAGACCGACTGAATGGGAGCCTCTGTAAAGGGCCATGCCCGAAGTCCATCCAGACAGGTCGGCACTAAACCCAAGAGAGGGGTTAGTAAGAGGCTGTTAGTACCTGAATGGGAACTCCTTCTGCTCCTGCCCGGAATACTCATTGACGGGGAAGTCGTCCAACACTGAGAGCTTCTGCTGTACTTGGTTGATGCTGGCGACCAGAAGGAGGCACCCCTCGACCCGCAGGGAGGAGTGGCGGAGATCGCGTCGAGGCCCGAAGGGCTACCAGCGGATCATCGTTCTGCAAGAGAGAGGAGGCAGAGACGGAAGTCATCGTTACGCGCCAAAGCAAGGGGAGTAACGGAACGGGTTCATACTAGCCACCTGAAGGGGAAGCTGTATAAGAACATAGAAAGGGAGCGCCAGAGAGGGACTCCCAGATCTGTACCCTAGTTCTGCGGGGACCAGGCCGGAGCAAAGCCACCACACGGAACCTGGCAGCGCTGACTGCTCCGCTCAGTCAGATGCCGAAGAGGGGAGGATGGGAGAGCCACCCGAAGGGGGAGCTCTTAGAAAGGTGTACTTCTCCTGATGACGAGGAGAGTACTGCAAGCTTACACCTGCTCCGTCCCCTAGGGGTGACTGCCACCACTCAGGACCGCAGAGGGAACAGAGCCTACATCAAGGTTGTACAACCTGATGAACGTGTTAGGTGTAGACCGGCCCGCAGCTCTACAAATGTCAGCGAGTGAGGCCCTTCTAGCCAACGCCCACGAGGCAGCGATGCCGCGAGTGGAGTGGGCCCTCAGATGGAGAGGGCAGGGAACCTCACACGCCTCATAAGCTAGGTGGATAGCAGCACTAGCCAGTGGGCAAGCCTTTGCTTGGAGACAGCGGAACCCTTACGCTGGCCTCCGAAACATATGAAGAGCTGCTGGGAGCGACGAAGCTCCCGGGTTCTATCCAAGTAGATCCGGAGAGCTCGCACAGGACATAACGAACCCTGGGCTGGTTCTGCCTCCTCCCGGGGCAGAGCTTGCAGGGTCACCACCTGGTCCCGGAAGGGGACGGATGGGACCTTGGGGATGAATCCGGGCCTGGGTCTGATGGTAACCAGAGAATCGCCAGGGCCGAATTCCAGGCAGGATTCGTCGGCGGACAGTGCCTGGGGATCTCCCAACCTCTTAATTGAGGCCAAAGCAAGCAGGAGTGCGGTCTTCCGTGAGAGGACACGCTGCTCTGCCAAATGCCAGGACTCAAAAGGTGACTTCCGCAGCCCCGAAGGGCGACGGAGAGGTCCCAAGAGGAATGGAGGGTGGTCTAGGAGGCCGGAGGCGCCTAGCCCCTTGAGAAATCTCACCATAGTGCGTGGCTGCCCACTAATTTCCCTTCAACCCGGAGGTGGAAGGAGAAATAGCGGCGGCGTAGACCTAGAGGGACGATGGGGACAGCCCCCGATCGAACCTCTCCTGGAGAAGGTCAACACGACTCAGATGGGGCATGTCGCGGGGTCTTCCTGGCGGGAAGAGCACCATTCGACGAACCGACCCCACTTGCCAGCGTAGCACACTCAGTGGAGGGGGCTAACGCATGGTATAGTAGTCACCGCGAGGGGTGGTAGAGGCTCGGGGTCCACCGCGGACAGATATGCCATACAAGTAGGGCCCAGAGGTCTGGCCGCGGGTGCCTGTATCCCCCCCCCTTGAGTCAGATCTGGACTCAGGGGGGAATCGGCCAAGGGGGGGCTGTCACGAGCGCAGAGAGGTCTGGAGACCATACTCTGTTCGGCCAGAAGAGGGCGAAAGAGTAGCCCGCGCTCGTCCCCCCTGACCATGCACAGAGGTTGTGCTGGGAGGCTTCACTGGGGAAAACGCACATAAGCGTTTGTTCCCGGGCCAGCAGTGAGCCGGCGCATCTGTCCCGAGAGGAGCCAGGGACAGGAATAGGAGCCGGCAAGGGGTATTCACACGGGAGGCAGCAGGTACCTGGGCCTCGCCGAAGATGTCCCAATCTGCTAAACAGCCGGAGGATGGAGTCGCCAATCTCCTGTCGAGGGGTGGAATCTGGACGGCGGAACCGCGATCCTGTTACACTCCGCAGGGATATGAAGGCGCGAGCGACGGAAGTCGCTCTAACTCCAGAGGAGCAGCTGTTGGGCGAGGTAGTGCGGGAAGCGGGAGGGTACACCGCCCTGGTGGTTGATGTACGCTACTACCGCAGTGCTGTCGGTCCTGACCAGCACGTGCCGCCCCCGGAGGAGCGGGCAGAAGCGCCGTATCGCTAAAATGACTGCAACTAGCTCGAGACGGTTTATGTGCCAGCAAGAGTGTCTTCCGGTCCAGGCACCGGACTCTCAGTGGGAACCGCACATGGCGCCCCAACCAGTCTTGGAGGCATCGGTGGTGACCACCACACGGTTGGGGAGGCTCGAAAGAGGCACCCCAGACCTCAGAAGCACTCCGTCTTCCAGACCTTCAGGTAAGGGAGCATGTCTGCCGTGGGCAGACATAGCGCTCCCTGACGCCATGCCCAACTCGGAACTTGCGAGAGAAGCCATTGCTGCAGTGGTCGCATACGCAGGAGCCGAGTCGAATGACTGGGGCTGCGGCTGACATATGCCCCAGGAGCCTCTGAATTAACTTCAGTCTGACCACTGGTCGAGAGGACACCGCGAAGAGTGCGGTCAGCAAGGCCCTAGTGCGTTCTACCGATAATCGCGCCAGCATGCTCTCGGAGTTCAGCTCCATCCCGAGAAAAGAGATGACTCTCACGGGGGTGAGGTGGCTCTTTTCACAGTTGACCTTCAGACCCAAACGGTTGAAGTGCGAAAGCACCTTGCCCTGGTGTCGGATCAACTGGTCTCTGGACGAGGCTATGAGAAGCCAGTGGTCGAGGTAATCCAGGATCCGAATGCCTGCCCGGCGGAGCGGGGCTAGCGCGGCCCTGACAACCTTCGTAAAGGTGCGAGGGATAGGGCAAGACCGAAGGGTAGGACCTTGTACTGGTAAGCATGGCCCTGGAAACAGAACCTTAGAAAGGGTCTGTGCCTTGGAACCTCTTCTACCTGGAAGTACGCGTCCTTCAGGTCGATTGTTGCGAACCAATCTCCAGGACGGATGCATGGTAGAATACAGCGGACCGTCAGCATCTTGAACCGGTACTTGGCCAGGTGCCGGTTTAGACGCCTCAAATCCAAGATTGGTGGCAGCCCGCCTGCTTTCTTGGGGACCAGGAAGTATGGGCTGTAAAACCCTCGTTCCATATCGGCTGGGGGTACCGGCTCGACCGCACCTTTTGTTAAAAGGGCGTCGATCTCCTCTCGCAGTAATGAGGCGCCTGTTCAGGGAACAGGAGTGTGAAGCACACCTCGAAACCTGGGGGCGGACACGAATTGAGAATCGTGTAGCCCTGCCGGATTGTCCGGACCTCCCACTGTGAGACCCGGGGAAGCTTCCGCCAGGCTCCCAGGTAAGCTGACAGGGGTCGTGGTCGGGACGTGCCGATGGTCCCCATGGCGGGGCCGCCCGGAGGCGGACTTGTGGGCAGAATCACCAGGGAAGGACCCTGGGAGATGGTCAGATGAGGGCAGGGGTGGTGTGCCCCCGCGCTCTCTGCCATGGCCAGCGGGGCTCGGGCCCATGTCGGGAACTTCGTCGGAGACCGAGGAAGAGGAACCCCAGACCGTCGGGCATGCGAGACCGCTATTCTCGGGAGGAAGAGAGTTCTATCTTTGACACAATAGGTGCCGCCGTCCCGGAGGACGGCAGCGAGGAGTGTGTGGTGGACCCCCCCCCCCTGGGGGAGCTGGGTCGATGACCAGACCCAAAGAAGAGCTCGTTTCCTCCCGAGTCGCCAACCTCAGGGGAGCTTCACTAGAAACCCTCGTCTGCTTTCGAAAACCTCAGAGGTTGGCTCCGTCTTCCGCATGCAGGGGTTTTCCCCGGACCAGAGGTCGAAGGAGTAAACCAAGGCAGGAGACGTACTCTTTGGCAGCGAACAGGCGGAGAGGGTTCCGGCCCAGAAGCCTCCTGATCGTGGAGACCTTTGACGAAAATCTCCACGGCGACGCCAAAGAGGCCATCCGGGGAGACAGGCGCGTACGGAAGCCGAAAATCGGTCCTCGGGACGCATTGAAGCCTCAGAGAGACTGCTGGTCACCACCACCCTGGTGCATGACACGGAGGACCTGTAAGGTCGCCATAGCATGCAATAATGCAGCAGATTTACCTGCAGCTGAATAAGCTCTCATCATCAGGACTGATGAAACCTCCCAGCTTTGGCGGGAACAGCCGAACGAGACCGTCAAGCAGCAGCGCTGTCGCGGTAAGCACCGCGACAACCTACCACTCGGGGAATCGAAGAGTAACCCGTATCTGCTGCATTGACCAGAGTGGTGAAGAGGGAGGAGCTCAATCCCCTGACGGGCAGGGGAGCCTGCCAGAATTAGTGAGCTCCTCGTGCTTCTCGGGGAGAAAAAGGCACTAGCGGTATGCGGGGAACCTGTCCCGGCGCCTGCCTAGCCACCAATTCTCCAGCCGTGACAGCATCGACTCGGGGGAGAGGAGTCACCTCCCGCCGATCGAGGCTGCGGCTGTGAGAGCACCGCGAACGCCTCCGGCTCCAGCTCGGCTGCAATCCCGAAGGAGGCAGCTGAACTGGAGAACCGAAAGCCGCGCCCCTTCCATGCTGTGTGGGAGAGCAGATCGTTTACAGGATCATACGAGGTACCGGGCGACACCGAAGCGCCGTGCGATTCACCCGCAGACCAGACGGGAAGCACGCTCGGTGTTTGGGGATGACGCGAGGAATCACCTGACGCCGCTCTACCCAAAACTTCCGCGTGCGACTCAGCGGAGTGCTGCAATGCAAACACTCGCGCTTCACGAGAGCCGCGTCGGTGTGCTGGAAACCAAACACATCGCGCAACTCCCGTGACCGTCTTTTCAACGAGAAGCCCACAGCAGCCAGGAATAGTGCACGTTTTGCTCATCGTGTCGTGAAAAATGGACAGGATACTGAGAAAGCGGCTGAATCACTG